>JACGCK010000127.1:0-130226 GCA_014925825.1 Pholiota molesta
AAGGAGCCAGCGTGCCAGATGAACTAAAATATGAGTGGATAATGTTCGGTCTGCATGACTCTGTTTTAACTAGATGTAGACCAGATACACCAATAGCTATGCCAACAAAATAAAAGAACGAGCACCCGAGAGTAACAGCCTTAGCATCGACCGAGAAGCCAGGGCAAACACAGCTACTAGTATCGCAGCGCATGGGCAGTAAATCGGATATAGAACGATGAGCCGCCGAGTACAGACCCCTGTAATAACAGTTTCCTGTCTCCCCAACAGGAAGCAACGGCAACTAGGGGAAAGGATGAAGAAGGCAGAGAGCGCGAACACCGCGCACACAGCAGGAGGTTCAACGATAGATATTGTTGATCCCATTGCTCTATCTCCGGCTCCAATCCATCCATATGCTGGTGTAAACCAGACGTCGAATGGTGCAAGCACACAAAAGGAGCCGTCGCCAGAATCAGGTGAATTGAGGTGGGAGTTTCAGTTTGAGGGAAAATTTCGCTGCGTGGGCCCACCGTGGGACGATTCCCACCACCCACGCACAGACCGTGTGCTGACACTGACGAGTTTCTTTCTTTGGCGTCTCGAAGCGAACAGTGCTGGAGCCGCACAGTAGTAGTGATAGACATGGTCGAGGTCGTTACTGTAGCGGAAAAGATGGCCGAGTCTGTGCTAGCTGGAAAAATTTGGGTTGAACGGTGGCGAGGATGGGGGATTGCTTTCGCCATGATCTGGTGCGATCAGATGTAGACACAGTGATAAGAACGGCTGGGTTATTATCAACGTACTACAAGGGAAGGTAGGAGTGAGCGGGACGTCGAGAAGTGATGCAGTTAGGGAGATGAGGTCGACCTAGTTGCACTACTATTTAGTGGTTCTCAATAGCGCTGAGCATAAGTATGCTATATTCCATCGTTCTCACGCTAGAAGGACATTACCTTGTTCAAAATATTTGCTCAACGATTGCATTCAAACTTCGTAAAAGATGTATTAAAAAAATCGAGCAAGTATCTATCGAACAATATACATTCATGTTAGCAATGTAGAGCAATAAAAATATCGATCCACTGCAAGAGGTGATCATTGTTCCATCTGGAAACAGCCCAGAAAAAGTACAATTTGAACCTGTTGCATAAATGTTTCCAAAAAAAAACTTTGGGAACAGCCTTAAAACCTGTTCACAATAAGCTGTTTCTAAAAGAAACAGCCATTGCCTCCGGCAGTGATCTGTACTCAACACTGTAACCGATCGACTTCGCAGTAGGTCGTGCTGAAGAGTTCGACAAAAATATCATAATCATTTGATTTGCTTGGAATAACGCCGATGGGTACGCTTCAGGGATTGAATGTGTCGAGCATTGACCGTATCTCGAACGCGGTGATTGGATTGAGCGTTGGAAATATTATCGTCGATTCTGAGCCCGGCGCGCTGGGCAATCAAAGTATTGATTGCTTGTAGAATACCGCCCTCAGTTCTGGTGATGTTGATATGAAATCTGCAGACGCATAAGATTTAACATGCCAAAATCGTGTAATATATGGAAGCGGCTTACTGTTGAGTTTATACGACCATATTGAATATACACCTACATATATCTTGTTAGCTACTGCAACGAGGAAACTACCAATGTACTGTTGAAATAAGTACCTGCGGGTCCCCATTCGCACAGAAAAGTGCGTCCACCTCGTGTATTGTCATAATTCGCGTTTCTATGCGTGATACAACCTAGATAGTATAAATGATAATTAGTAAAAGTCTGCATCTCGACAGTTATATATCACCCACCCTCGCCATATTCCACTTTCGTTTCATCCGAGTCTACAGAAGACTCACTATTCGTTGTCCAAGAACCCCCGACGATCGACTTCGCCTGTGGCACCGTATGAAAGCCTTCCAGGGTAAGCCTACGGTAATGGTCTCTGATCAACTGCGTCTTCCCCAAGCGAGGAGGAGACTCACACCGCGTTCGCAGATGGGTGGCGTCCGATGTGTACGCGAGGGACATCTGAATCTGCGGCGGCATCGTCATCCCTGATGTGGGTGGAGGCGTTGGTGTTTGGGGAGTCGGCCATTGGTCATGGGAATCAGAAGCGATTTTATAGGTTGGAAATTTGAAAAGAGCAAGGCCGCAAGCAATGCGTCGGGGGCCAGCGCCGCCGCTTGATGCCTGTGCGGCGATTGCCTTATTAGGGATTTGTAGACAAGGAGGTTGGCACTCAAGTCAAACGCACGTGGCGGGCGCACTGCGCCGTAAAAGGTACGTTCTGCTGATGACGCCGACAAGAAAAAAAAAGTCTCGCATAGTTTCTTCTTTATCTTTGTCCAGGCGTACTACGACCATATTCTAACCGTAAGCGCTTGATTTACATTATCATCGCAGGGTTCGGTGGTCGTCTGGGTCTCCCAGTGGTCGCTGCCAGTCCTCCTATCGCTGCCAGCGCTACCAGCGCTACTGCCCCGCATCTCCCTCTTTAACTCTTTCGAGCATCCCTTGTTTCATCCACGAGCGTCATAGACGTCGCCCGCATATCCTGGCGCGCCGCTAGGCGCAACATAAATTTGTGGCGCGAACGGCTAGGTACTGTAAGTCGACTTCGACGTAGAATAGGACTCAAGGACGAGGATGTCCCAGTGAGCGAAGGCAAACAGGATGGTCGGAGGATGAAGACAGAGGTGGGACGTTGAAGCTTTCTTCGCTTGTCTATGTAGCGCATGTTGGTGAGGAAATGCCATGGATCGATCATCTAGTTTTCGTCGACATCTAGTATGTAGATCTAATATCGCTATGTACAGTGTGTACAGTGCGAGACTGGTACGCTGACACGTAAACAATACAATCACTCGAACAGAACACTCGTCAGCCAACCGAGGAGTAGTCCTCAGAAAATACCAACCACTATATCCGAAAATCAGTTTTATTCGAGCATGAAAGCTTCGGTGCAAAGATATCATAACTCTCTTATTCTCGCGCTCTCGCGCTCTCGTCGAACGAACTCGTAGAAATATCGGAGCCGTCCAAGGCGGCCGCCAGGAAATGACCGTTGTGATAGAAACTTTGGCCTAGGCTTAAAAAAGATACACCATATGCATGTTCTTTCCTGCAAAGGTTCAAGGCGATAATGCCCGCGTACACATACCGGTATCGAAGGTCATCGATCATCGTTGTCAATGGGAAGTGAGAAAACACAATCTACCAACACAAAGAGGCGTTTCCATCCCGGTCACGGAACTAACATATGTGTGGTAGGTGAAGTACACGCGCCAGGTTCATGGCTTACAGCCGTCGATAATCTGCGTGCGGTGACGGATGGCCGTAATGTGCGAACGTGGGGGAGAGAACGATTTGGCAGTATGCGACGCAAACTTTCATAGTGATGCCCTCTCGAAGTTCAAGTTCAAGTTAGATTTCTACCTTCGTAGTACATAGGAAGACGCTCAAAGCATTCCCGTTTTTTTTTCGGTGTCTGGCGATTCAATGAGAGCAGGAATGAGGCAAGCGCTTAACGGATTCTACTAACCGAGAGTCCGAGCCACACCTCGTTCCGAATTCTTTTGTCGTGATGCAGGCAATCGCGCGGAACCGAGGGTGCCAAGATCACACCAGAAGTGCGATTTGCCCGGAAAGGGAGCTCGAGGCCGACGAGGGGCGATCCAGCCTGGGGGAACCACGGGGTCTGCTGGCCGTGAAAGTTGGAGCGGCATGTCGATGGCCGTTGCAGGCCGTTAGAACTTAGATGCGGTGGGAAGAGGAAGGCAGAGGAGGACGGTTGTAATGAGGCTGAAGGTTTATATCTGGAATGGGCGCTGTTGTGGGTAGACGGTTGCGATGCTTCCGACGTCTTGACTGCAATGAGACGAGGAGATTATGACAGAAAAGCAAGAGGAAACTCAGGAGAGCCAAAATCTACCCAAATTTCAAAATCCGTAGCGGTAAAGATAACATTTCTTTCGTGGTCTTCGTAGATGCCCAGTATGGTTCTGAACGTGAAATGGGTGAATAAAGATTGACGACATAACATGGGGTTGAGGCTGTGCACAGGTGAAGGCGATATTAAGCCGTCAAAAGCGGTTAGCAACGCGGGCCAATCAGCGCCAAGCCCATCAGGCACGCGTCCGGACCAGATCCTTCCCCACTCCTTCCCACTACAACAAGCTCCTCCTTCCTCTCATTTTCATTTCCTTTTCTCTCATTTCCTTATAATTCTTCTCTGCCGTAGTCGTGGCTACTGACCAACATCGATAACGGACATTCGGCACTCTCGCAAACTGACATAAATTGACAAGCATCTCACGACGTTCCGACCTAAACGCTGCATCGACGACTCGCTGGCTGGCCGCTTCGCTTCCCACCCCCACCTCCACGACCTGGCTGGCTATTCTAACTACGGGCCAAGCGCGAAAGAACCCCATACCAAGTGCACTCGGTGACGAGGCTATTACCGTCGATCACACGCTTTAAGACGCTCAAGAAACTGCTATGCCGAGCTGGAAGGGCAAGGAGCGGCAGATAGAGGCGAGAGATGATGGAGTGGAGGGGAACGGGGGCGCAGATGGCGTCGTGCTCGCCCTCGACATGGTCGGCACTGGTATATACGACGTGTAAGTCCCACGTTTTGTCTTGTTGCGCCCGATCATCGTATGTTTCACATTCGAGCGCCTATTTCCAATGTTGTGATACGACTGTTTCTCATCCGTATACCACAGCGCGTACACTATTCCCGTCAAATTCGGCGTCACTCAACAGTTTTCGCTCCAAATCGACACTGGATCTTCCGACCTCGTCAGTCCTCTTTCTTCCTCTCTCGCTGCTGAACTGACGTCTCTTCTAGTGGGTTGCGTCGACTTCGTGTTCCACGTCAAGTTGTAGCCTTACCAAAGGTCGCCTGTACAATCCCAGCGGGTCACGTTCAACTGGGAAAGACTTCACCATCCCCTACCTTGAAGGTTCTGCCTCGGGGCCCATAGTTTGGGATAATGTGACGCTGGGCGGCTATTCCATCGATAACCAAGCGCTCGGTATGTACATGAACCCTGCGTATTGAATCCCTCATCTCACCTCCTCCAACAGCCGCCGTCAACGACGTCCAATCTGAACCTCTCGCCCCCGACTTCAGCGGCATCCTCGGTCTCGCCCTCCCTCTCAATAGCATCATCGCGCAAGATATACCCCCCGTAACGAATAACGACCCCGACGGTGCCGCATGGGCATCGAATCTGTTCTCCATCACCCCTGTCGCCGACGCCCCTGCTGCCCGTTTCCTCTCTCTATCCCTCGCGCGCCCAGGCTCGAACGCCGTTCCCTCTCTTCTGGGCATCGGCCACCATCCAAGCGCGCTCGTCCCAGATCCCAGCAAAATCCAGTACTCCACCCTCGTGAGCGAGCGTTCAGGGACGCTGTTCTGGAAAGCGAGCGTTCGCGCGATCACTGTGTATGTCAACAGCGTGCCCAAGCCTATATCGCTTGGGCGGTCGGTGACGGGCGCTGCATTTCCCAGCGCGGTCCTGGACTCAGGCGTACCGCTCATCTTCACGACGACGGCTGTGGCGAACGCGATCTATGGTGCGTTGGGAGTAACACCGGGCAGCGATGGTACTTGTAAGCACGCTCTCGCCTCATACCCCTCATACCCCTCGCCCATCTTGCTGATTACAACTCCAAACACACAGACTACGTCCCATGCAACACCCCGCTGAACCTCACAGTGACCCTCGACGACCGCCCCGAGATCCCGATCCACCCGCTCGACCTCACCGCGGAGCCGCCGGACAGCAACCAGGCGCAGTTCTGCATCGGCCTCATCCAGCCCGCGGACGCCGTGCTCACGAGCCCGACGTCCGCGATCGGCGACATGATCCTCGGCGTGCCCTTCCTGCGGAACACGTACACCGTCATGGCGTACACGCCGCCCAGCGCGGACGGGTCCTTTCCCCCGCTCTCTTCCACCTCCACCACCACCACCACCGGATCGAGCACCAGCAACAGCGGCGCGGTGGCGAGCGACGACGACCAGCCGCCGTCGCGCGTCGCGACGCAGATCACGCCGCAGCTCGGGCTCCTCCCTTTGACGGACCCCACGCGCGCGCTCGCGGAGTTCAACACCGTGCGCGTGCTCAACCAGCCCCTCTCCTCCGGCGCCGCCGCCCCCCCTAACACCGGCTCCAATTCCAACACCAAGACCGTGGACGTCGGCGGGAAGAAATTGTCCGTGGGCATCGTCATCCTCATCGGGCTCCTGTCCTTCTTCGCTCTGTGCTGCGCCTTGTTCGGCGGGCGGTGGCTGCTGTTCCGGCGCCGGTACGGGCGGGCGCGCAAGGCCGGGTTTGGCGGCGGTGACTCTGCGGAGGGGCTCGATCAGAAGACGGTGTATAGGCTGGCGAGAAGGACGAGCCGCGGGGCGTTGGGCGCGGTGCCCCTGGTCGGCGGTGGTGCGGACGAGGAGACGGAGACGCTGACGGAGGACGAGCTGCGGGAGCGAAGGTACCGCAGCTACCTCCGGAAGAGCGGGAAGGGCCTGTCGGAGAGCACGGTGGGGAGCGAGCGCACGCTCGCCGCGGAGCCGGGCGAGGCCGGCGAGTTCGGGTTCGTGAAGCGGCTTCGGTCGCGGGATGCAGGCGGGGAGCAGGCGGACGACGACGACGACGCGGGCGCGTGGGGCGACGCCACGCTCGTCCCGCCGCGCAGGGCCGCGGACCCGGAGGCGCGCCCCCTCGTCGTCGGCGCCTCGCCGCCCTCCTCGCCGCCCTCCTCGCCGGACCAGCCCGCGTTCCCGCACGCGCGCACGTACAGCGACCCCCCGGAGCCGCCCGCGCCCGACGCCGGCGGGCACGCGCGCACGCCGAGCGCACAGCCGCTCCTGGGGCCGCACGCGCGGACGCTGTCCTCGGGCGAGCTGGATGAGGAGGTCGTCGCGAGCCATGCGCGGCTGTTCAGCGTCGACTCCGCAGACGCGGCGGCCGTCGTGGGGGATCTGCTCCAACCTGTCCCCCCCGCTGGGGTGCGGCTCGTCGCGCAGCCGCCGGCGCGGACGGACTCGAGCGTGCTGGATCTGGCGCAGTTCGGTAGTGGTGCGCCTCCATCGCCGCGGACGGGCGAGGGCGCGGAAGGCGGGGATGTGCACACGGGCATGGCGGGCATCGGGAGCGCGTCGCGGGGGTCGCGGTTCCTCGGGATGGGGCCGCGGCCGAGCATCGACTCGCTGCCGTTCAACCGCGAGAGCCTGATGAGCGTCAGCAGCGTGGGCACCGTCGTGGGCCTTGGGGTGGCGCTTGGGAGCCCGTCTGATGTGGGCGCGGACAAGAGGGTGGGTGGTTCGTCGCCATGATGTTGAGTGCTTCTCTTCCCGTCACCCTCTCTGGATCTTTTCGTCTTTTGTCTACTTTGGTTGTATCGTTTTGCTTTGGGTTTTGATTTATCTGCCGGTTTTCACTTTGCTTTTATCTCGTCTCGATTCTGATTATAATGCGTGTTCACCACCGTTTCACTATCCTTAATCATCTTTCTTTCTTTCGTGTTTTCCATTCTGTTCCCTATATGGTTTTTTTCGTACCATCGCTCGCAGTATCTGGACTCTACTCATACCATCATCACTCGCTAGTTAGGAAGCCCTCGCTCATTCACCCCACGGACATCGTTATCTCTACCTACGTATACGAACCATGCATGTACTTTTAACTCAGTCAAACAAAAACGCGCGTATTGGGCATTCGAGCTCGAGTTCGATGAAAGCGTGACAGATATGCAAGTAATAGTGTGAACTTGAAAGTCATAGACGCAAGCAAACGGCGATGTTTGTTATCATGCAAAATGCATACGTAGGCGATTTCAAGCTAAGATTTCACCGGAGCATCGCAGCTACTAAGTACTAACGTTTCACGAATCCTTCAGTTTGGGCGTCAACAGTACTGGTATCATACAATTGATGCTTCCATTTTTATCACGGAAATGAATAACATCAGGCGTGCTATCGTCGCTATTTCGATCTGAGTTAAAGCGAATGACTGGCTATGGTAACGCTATTCCTCTCAATGCGCGGTATCTACCCTGTGCCCGATTTCTTTGCGATGCCATATTCCGTATCTTTTCAAGGTCGACCCATTCCACTTAATCCTGAAATACAGTGTTTATGGCTGCTCGAACATTTCTGCGACTACGATAATAAGCGCCCATTGCCTGCAAGCTTTTGATTTTTTTCTCACGAATCAAGGGCCGTTGCCGGATTGCAAAATCCTATTATAGCTCGAGTCAAAACGTACACCTTGGCTTTTGCTATTATGTACTCATCCTCAGGTGACGGCGGTGGGAAAAGGAAGTTTCCTCCCAGTATATAAAGGGCGTCCCCGCAAAATCCCATCGAACGGTCCTTCGTCCAAACCACCCACCATGCCCACCGAACACTTCTGCCTCTCTTGCTCGAAGACGTTTGCGACTGTCGCAGGTCTGACGTCGCATGCTAGAGCTAAGAAGCACGTTGCGAATCCTTTCGTCTGCGATGCGTGTGAGGTGTCGTTCGCGTCGTCCATGGCCTTGGAATCCGTGAGTCATTCTATTGTTTTCCTGAAATTACACGGCGAGTCAGTAATTCCTTGCTACTCTAGCATATGAGCTCTCCAAGACATGCAGACGATTATGCATCGGACGACGACGTATCGGACGACGACGTATCGGACGATGATGTATCTGATGATGATGCATCTGACGCCGATGACGCATCTGACGATGATGTATCTGACGATGCATCCTTCGATGACTCCGACTCCGCTGAAGGCGACCCGTATTGCAGTGGGTGCGAACGCCAATTCGTCGGCATGAACGCTTTGAACCAGCACCTGTTTGACTCACCGAAACACAACTGGTGTTTCGATTGCTCTCGCGACTTCAGCTCCGAAACCGCTCTTTTAAACGTGAGTCGCGTTTACAGTACTGCATTTCCTATTCCCCATTCAAGCAATATCCGTAGCACCAAAACTCTCTCGCCCATCGCGGACGTGATTTCCAATGCCCATTCTGCAACGGAATGTTCAAGAGCCCATCTGGCATCGCCCAACACATCGAATCCGGATGCCACAAGATCACCCGGCACCAAGTCACTGCTGCCGTTCGCAAGTTGAAGATCGTCCCCGACATTTCCATCAAAAGGATCACAGGACCCGTGGACCCTCCTACTACTATTCGCACCTACTTCGCCTCCGAGGCGTCCTTCGACGGCTCGGCCTACAAGTGTTATCTCTGCTCCAGATCTTTCCGAACGCTTGCGGGTCTTAACAGCCATCTCAACTCGCCGGCACACGATGACGACGAGTTTAGATGTCCGAAGTGTAAGACCGAGTTCAAGCTCATCTCTGGGTTCGTCCAACACCTCGAAAGCCGCTCCTGTGGCTTGGCGGAGACCCCGGAGATCGACGACTACTTCAATGACTTGACCTCTCGGTTCTCTCGCCTGCTCAAAGCGTAGGTATTCAGCAGCCCTAGGCGCAAGGTGAGTTTCAAGATTATCATTCGTTATGTTGCCTCATATTGCTTAGGAGGCCGGAACATGGGTGAACATCATCGTCGGATGGTGTTTTCCCATTTTACGACCTTCATCGTCAATGGACTACATTTTTCTCCTTCCGACTCCTTTATTTTGTGCTAATGCGAGTTTCGTTGCGTAAAAATGTGTCTTTCGTCGTCCCTACATCACTCCGTAATCAACTTCTTGTGTATATACCGCCTACTACTGTTTTGACGGGGTGATTATGTATATAGAATTTCGATCTTGAATGTTATTGTTGCCCAATTCTGAAATTGCAACCAACTTTCGATAAATCTTTCTCATTGACCTATCGAGTCTCGCAATTGCCAAACACAGTGCGACCATGATTTCTTCCGTGTACCGCATTTGACTACACCTGCGCTTGCTCTTCGTCTCATACTCCACTTCTTTCTCGCGATAATTCACTCATGAAGGACCACGTTAACTCGCATGAAGGTTTATTGCTTTCCAAACGCACCATTCACTTCTACTCTACCAATGTCGACGGCTACAGCCTACTAGGCCCTTCAAAAATAAACGCCAGCTCAGAATATCCTCAACTGTAGAACTCGGATTTCTATCGACATGTCTGTCTACATATGACTCTTAAAGGATATTGGCCGCTCGAGACACCATCAGGTAGGCACTTTTCTAACCGTACCACCGAACTCATCGCTTCCAACCACTCCTGCCAACCCCTCGCAGCTCCTCGGTTCCTTCAAAGCTCCGTAACCCTCACACGTCCCTACCATCCACGCCCCCGATCCATGGAGAACAGTCGCTCAGCTCGCCTCCCTGCAGCTCCAAACACCGCCATCCTCGCACCACGCGTGTTAAGGCGCCGAAGCTACAGCGCGCTCCGCACAAGACCTCCTTCAGGTTACCCAGGTTACCGCGCAGGGTATCGATTCGCAACCGCATCCTCAACGCCAACATCGAGAGAATCGGTGTCTCTCCATCGCAGAAGCTTGAGACTCGATGAGAAAACGACTGAGGGGAGGAATCAGCAAGAGGGCGAGGCAAGGGAGCGAAAGCGGGAAGAGGGCGAGACTCAATCAACCGAAATGCATGGGTTCCGGAGCCGCCTCTAGGTGCTTACGTATAGCGAGAACGGCGAAGACCAACCCTATTGAGCAACACGATGACCTGGGTAATCTTCGGCGCGAGACGGACGAGAAGGCGTCGGCTTGTCCTTGCGAGGGATGTGCAGAGACATTGCATGACTTTTGCTTAAACATAATACATCTTCGATGTTGAATCTTGTTTAAACTTTTGCAAGTTTAAATGTCAGTAAGCTCTCGAAATTCATTTTATTTAAGAAATTGGAATAAGTTTAAACCAGGTTTGAACGTGTGTTTGAACCCGATTCAAACAAGGTTATGATGTTTGAATGAAATTTAAGCGCTGAATATGTTTAAGTAGGTAGGACATAGAAATTTGAGAAGTATATTTAAATGTTACAAATGATGTTTGAGCAACATTTAAACGCTGGAAAGTTTAAACATCGTCTAGAGTGACCTGGCTCCAATCAACCATCACAGGAGGACGCCTCTCAAGAACATGGGCAGAGAGGCTCTCACCGTCTGTAGGCCACCTTCCATTCGCCGCCTTGAATCGTTCCCGTTCCCTGTCAGCCATGTTGCGGTACATTGACGCCTTGCGTAATGCATAGGCGGAATACCCGGGAATTCCCGAGGGAGTACCAGGTGTGCTCGGTATTGCAAGAAACTTTGAGCTATGCACGGGTGCTGACGCTAGTGATGTCCATACAGATGACATCTTCTCCAATCCACGAATGAGCCGTCGGAACTCTTCATCAAGCAGCTCGACCTCCTCCACCCAACGCATCATGTCTGCACGAGCGCGAAACCATTGAACCTTCAAACCTAACAAATGCCAACAGTTAGACATCCGCGCTTTCACTGGACAAAAAAAAACACGTACTTTCAAATGCAAAATCATCCCTTTCATCCTGATCAAGTCCTTTGAGACGACCAAAAGTCCAGATCCAGCTATCAACTTTCGCCCCATCACCAAGATTTCGAGCAGACGTGGCATTTTTCGCATAGGTGTCTTCTTCTTTCAGCATGGGATAGTTGTCCATGATCTTCGGATCGTTGTTGGTCAAACTAAGAAGCCTGGAACGTGCCTCGTTGTACCGCGCCATCCAGAGTCGCTTCTTGGTCTTGACCGAGTTGATGAACTTCCCAGCACGGGTGTTCTGATAAACACCATGGGCATGTTCTTTCTTCGCGTCACGCAAGACCATCGCATGGAGGATTGAGTTGCAGAGTGAGCTGATCGCATCGTTGGCTTGACCTTCTCGAAGTTCGCATTCAGTGAAGGCGACGGGCACGATACCTAAGGTTTCATGCTGTTCGAAAGGGATGTCGGAGGGAAGAAATAAAACATCGTCTTCTGCGTTCGTGTTAGGATCAGTGGATGTTATGAAATGGTTCAGCTGTGGCAAGGCTTTGAGCTGTGATTTCCGCCACGATGTGATTTCAAGGGCTAATGACTGCCGCCGAGAGATAATAGCGGCCGGATCAGAGCCTTCGGGATAGCTGATTGAATATCGAAGCTCTCGTCTGTGATTTAAACGTTAGAGTGTGATTTAAGTTGGATTTAAGCATAGGGTTTAAACGTACTGCTTTTCCTGCAACTTAATCCCAACATGAACAAGATGTGACAATGAACCATGACGTCCAGAACGTTCCTCACTTTCAGCATCTTGTGCTTTTTCCGTAGCCTCAAGCGATTGGAGAATTGATGCCTGACTTGGAACTAAAAGGTATTAGTAAGTAACTATAATCACTGAACAGTCAAGTTATCTTACGTTTAGATTGCTTTAATCGGTAGACGCTCTGCCACTCTCCATCAATAAACCATGGTTGAGTTGATTCAGTCTCCCATCGCTTCACATTCTCTTTGCCTCGTAGTAGACTGAGGCCTAAGAAGTAATCGATCATACTAGTCCGTTTCTCACATGCTAATTGTAGGGCATTGAAGAGCGATTGACCTAGGATTATATGAAGTCAGACAGACGTTCAGAGAATGCATTTCACAATAGCGCTTACCGAGTCCCCGAATTTTATTCCAATTCCAATAATTATGAAAGTCGTTGAGCGTATCATGTCGGTGTCCATGGTTCATCTGGCGAGTACTTCCACCAGATTGCTTGGACTCAGCCCAAGAAGCCTCGATCCCTTCGCCATGGCTCCGCCCCGTGCCATCAGTATAGTTGAGTGAGAAGCGGTATTTGCAGTCGTCTTTGTGGCCATCGAGATGCTTCTTTGGGACAAGGAGATGGATGAGGTCGACAGTATCTGCCAGGTCAGGAAAGTTTTTCTGAAACCTAGCTTTGAGATGGACATAATACTGGCAGGCCACGTCATATGTTTCGAGTATGCGAGAGAAGTATTTGGCACGTGACATTGACTGGAGAAAAGTAAAGCGCCGAAGGGCATAAGCCAGAGCGAAGTCTGCATTGGCGTATCTTAATGAAAGCCCATAAGATTCAGAAATAGGTAAAAATGGAGATATCGGCTCACCTTTCCCCCTTCTGCAAATCAACCATTGATAGAAAGATAGAATGGCGCATACATTCAACCGCTAGAACCGCAGTTATAATAGCAAATCTAAACTTGATTACGTTCTGCATCTCAACGGCATTGAATCTTGAACAAGTTGTTTTCTGTCATGCAAATCAGACAAAAAGGTAAGTTGAACAGAATGATTATGGCTCGCCTCCGTGGAATACGCAACAGTTTCACGAACATAGGCGTTGTACTCCACATCGGGTGGAAACAAGCCTCCACCCTCCAGCAATGAAATATCGTCGGGGTCCTCTTTTGAGGTCATGAGACGCTGGAGTCCAAAGTGGCCGTCGGTCATTATGAAAAGTGTATGTAGAAATCTTCAAAATATATGAGATTGTTGAACGCCGGAAACAAAACATAATACGCACTGCAAATTATCGTCGATTGTGGCCCATTGGTCATCAGGAACATTGAATCCGGGCTCCGGACAGGCGAAGCAGGGGACCATGACACTTCCAGGCCGCCGCAATGGAAAGAACGTGTCGATATTGTGAGCTTGACCACTATTCAGAGTAACAGTTAAGACGCGCCAGATCCGCTGAACACGAAGGAATTGCGAATAAGGGTTCTGAAAAGATGATATAAATGAGGATGTAGTTTAATGTTGATTAGAGAGTGACATACTGGGACGTCATCAACAAATGCATTGCTGGTCTTTTGACGAATAGCAAAAAGATAATCATAAGGGGATTTCTTGGAGGTCAACGTTTGAAGATGAAAGTCCTTTAGGAGGTTGAATGTGAAGCCAATCTGTGGCTGTGAGACGGAGGCAGGGAAGATGAATGACTGAATTAGATGGTCGAATCGTTCACGATTATTGCCGATACAAGCACAAAATTGGATCTTTGTTCGATGGACGCCATTGAGGTCGATAATGGTGAAATCGAGGGGCTTGACGCGGGCATGAGGACAGCTTCCGCCATGAGTGTCGTGTCCGTAAGTTATGGCATGGCCGATTTCTGAGATATCCTTCCGTTCGAAAAAGGCGCCATTCCAAAGTTCAACCCAATGATGCGGCATATGACGATGGGATTCGATAAAGCAGGATCGGCAACAAGGCTCAAAGAACGTGCAGTCATGGCAGTGGCATTCGCGCAATGCACCGGGTCTCCCGCAGCGGCAGAGCTCATTGGTTGTGGAATGGCAATCCATTGCCAGCATGGCCTGAAGAATGGCTGCAAACTTCGGTCGGAATCCATCCATAAATGTAGAAGCACCCTATTGAACATTGAACACATAACTGTCAGATTCATAGACACGCAGCAAAAGAAAAGAGTACCTGAGGTCTGGTATACACTCGCTTTAGGACTTGTTCATCCGGAACTTCGATTGGCAGATTGGCGGCTACATCTGAATCTGAGGCTTCGAGACGCTGACGTTTCTGCTGAATCTCACTGGATGTTGAGGCATTATCGGTTGGCTGGATGGAAGTGGCAAAGGGTTGGGTCGACGAGTCGGAGATCACGGCATCTGCAGGTATATCGTCAAATTCCTGCTCGCGAGCGCGTTTTTTCGCAAGCTTTCTGGCAGCTTTCAACATGAGTGGCAATGGTAGCAGAGGGATTGCAAGGGAAACATACGACTCTGCATATAACAACAAGATGCGAAACAGTGGCAGACAAGGCTGAGGCCTGCTTAGACGCGATCTTTGTTTGGAGGCAGCACATGATCACGGCCAAAGCGTCGGATATCGATAATCCTTATTTGCCGACGGCTTAGCCCCTTGCTGATATTTGCATGTATGAGAACAAATATTATGTCTATTTCTTATGCTACAGGCTGTAATCAAACATTCTGAGATTGGATATAGAGAATATAATGCTGGTGGGGCTATCGGGCAGCGCCTGGAGTCTCGATGTTGGTGGTAGAAAAACAGGATGCTGGGCTGCTTGCTCTGTCTTTTGGAAGGCCCTCGTACACGATGAATGGTGTCGCGGAGCGGGTGCGGTGCCATGAAATGACTCGCGCGGAGTGTCAGCGGCATTGCCCGCGGCAGTGTCCTTGTCGTCATACTGAGCTCGCGCAGCGGGCGCCGTCTTCGTCCGCTTAGAGCTCGACTGTATCTCCATCGTCCGCCGAAATCGAACTCGGCTTTTCATGTGCCTCTGGTGTCATCGCCTTTGATGGTGCACATCGTTGCGCTCAATCTTCCGCTCTCGTTGACATGTCAGCTAGGAGGCCCAGGCTGGCATGACGGCCTTGGCAGAGCATCAATAAGGATAAGTGTGCATGGCGTTGCCGTGTCGTGTCAGCTAGGAGGCCCATGCTGGCGCGAGAGCGTCAGGTCGGCAAGCCAACCTGCCACTTGACGGAACATCCCATTTGCGGATTGTGAAGGCCAAGGATGAAAGGCGACGCGAGATGGCGGGTGGACGGGCGCGGCCTGTAGTGGTTGTCGACAAAAATTACTTACATCGATCCATGCAATGAGAGTGGCAGCCAAGGACTTATCCAAGCTAATTCCAGGGACAGGGATGACAGTGTGGTCCAACTGAGCTGCAGGGACTTCTGAAGTTGATGCAATAGGAGGTGGGCTCGGCGAGTGGTGGAGCGGTGAGAGAGATGGAAAAGGACGAAGGGCCTTGGGTTTCTGAGTACTAGCAGTAGTCCTAGGCCTTTGAGCAGCAGGATAGCCATTATCCCATGCCTCAAGCTCATCTCGAATATGGAAATAAGTCCCAGGGATATCACTGTCAAATAAGATACTAGGATCAAGAGGCTCCGTAGCCCACATGATATATTCACAAGATGGTGAGCGTTCATCGTCCTTTTCCATGCACTATAGGCAGTAAAGGTAGTCAGCGATCTCAATCTTATCAAAGAAAATACAAGGAAAGACCTTTTGGAACCATCGTCCTGCATCGTACTTATTGGTCTTGCCAGGTGATAACTGGGGCTGGGTCATCTTGTGTGTACGACTATGCTTGGTTGTTGTGCGGGTGTCCTTGGCTAACTCGTTTAAGGCTTTTGCAATTCGGTTTTCATTGAATACAGTAGCCTCTGTGCGGGATAAGCCATCGAGAGCATGGTCGGCCGCAGTATATGGACCAAAGGGTCCAAACCGATGACGCCTTCGCCTCTGACGAGGAGGGGATGCAGAGGAGTGTTTACGAGAAGACTTGTTGCGAGTTGGAGCCATGAGGTTTCAATGTTCCTCTCTGTTTTCTGAGCACTCTAATTTATACATCTGGATATAATGCGTCAATTTCCATAAAAATCGCAAGACAAATATGCGCTTGATATGCGCTCAAGCAATCATTTACTATGCTACTACGCGCATACATTAAATGAAGTGCTTTCTACTATAAATAGAAAATAGGCGCGTAGGACAACATCGTGTGCCACTCAATTGTCGTGGAAGGATCCAGAAGTTTTCTGGTTGCTTGTTATGGGCCAGCCATAATGACTAAAAGACAATGCAGTATGGTTGGTGCTTGAGTGGCTTCAATGCTTACGCTTGACTTAGTTTTTTTTGGCCAGAATGCAACCAGAATGCCACAGCTTGGCGGGGAATTTGGTGAATATAAAAGCGATACTTCGCAAAAATAATGGCCACTTTCTGACTTCGCCTCATATCTATACACCTCGCTATTATGCCATCAGGCAATGGAACTGGCTTTGAAGGCGCTCAGCGCGACTTTCTCAAAAATCTTATTCCCGCATTTCTCGCCAAGACTGCATACCGCGAACCTGCCGCAATGGGGAAGCCACTTTCGGAAGATGATCCCGATCTTTCTAAGTGGGTAGCTGCTCAACGCGATGCGTTTGAGGCAAAGTTTAGCTTGGATATCATCGACAATCAGAAATCTAATCAGAAGATCCGCGAGGTATGGTTTCAAATCTATTATAATATTCAGCGATCTCATTTTCCTCTTCTCAGAGCTTTGACACTTTTTTCAGGAATACCAAGAGTAAAGCAAAGACCAAATGGGAAGGTGCAGCCGCTCAGGAGTTCAAGAAGATTATCCTCAAAGGACTTGCCACTCAGACCCCCTCCTCACTGTCAACATCTCTGACTCACCCATCTGAGACGTCTTTGACACCGATTTCGAATATATCCAATATCCCTGCCTCCGATGTCAAGCTACTTTGGTCTGCCCTTCTTAAGGGTGGTGTTGTTACTGGCCGGAAGCTTTTTGAAGATGAATACCGTGTATCAGTAAGCGATGAAATCAATGCTATACGCAAACGAGACTCTATTGGATCAAAGATGCACGTTGGCATGATGAATTCGAAACTCAAAGCTCGTTGGGAGAATCTACAAGATGCTGGGCGTGCCGAATGGGAGAAGAAAGCCGAAGAGCTCAGAATTTCGGAGAAAGATGGTCTTATGTACCGGTACGTTCTTATTAGAGGTTGATATTTAGTGCTTGAAAGTCCGGTCCGGTCCGGTCTTTTACCCTCCAGGGGCTTGGACCGAGACCGAGACCGGTCCATCTATTTCTAAAAACCGAAAAAAACCGGACCGGACCGCATAAGACCGGTCCACTGCGGTCTTGAGCGGTCCAAAGACCGGTTAAGACCGGTTACGGTCCAAACCGGTCTCAACCGGTCAGAGACCGGTCCAGACTGGTAATAATTAGGTAGAATACTGTATGTAGTATGTAGTACTTCAAAGAATATAAAAATTGGTGGAGAATTGAGTGAGAAACAACTAAAATACCAGCAAATGCAGTGGTTGAGCGCATTTTGTGATATCTCAGTCACATCCTTACCATATATTATGATTGTATGCTTGTTAGAAAGGTAATTTTAATATCTAACTGTAGTTCGATTTGCGAAAGGGCGATGTCTATATTGAACGAAGCACAGGCAAAAGCGTCTTTGAAGTAGTCAAAAGAGTAGAAAACATCGATATTACTATAGCTCAACCAAATATTTTTCAAATATTAAGGTCTAAATTGCGTCCTGTAGATCTGCGTGTCTTTTATATGTGTTCAAGTTTGTGAAAGGTACGACCCATTAACGTTTGCACTGCGGCTAAAAGCGTTTTCAGATGCCCAAAGTAATTACTTAAACGAAACTATTAATAACTTTGTCAATTCTTATGCTAAAAATACGATTTGGGTGTCGTTCGAAAGGACTTTTAGAGTTTTATCGGCCTACAAATTTTCACGGCTAAAGACCGGTTGAGACCGGTCCAGACCGGTTTTTGATCGGTCCATCTATTTTTCAAATCCTGTTGGACCGTGGACCGGACCTCGGTCTCGGTCTTTTCCGGTCCATCAAATTTCCGGTCTTTTCCGGTTCAGGTCCGGTCCAGTCTCGGTCTTTTTCCAGTCTTGAGACCGGACTTCCAAGCACTATTGATATTCAATGCCAAATTCTTACTATTCACCAACAGAAATCAAGCACTTATTCGAGACCAGATTTCTGTTCTCCTAAGTAGCTTGATTGGCCCTGTTGACGACGGTACCCACAAGATCGGCCATGCTCGTTTCCATGTTCTGTGGGGTTGTCGAGATTCTAATGAGAATTTGAAGACCGGTCGGTGAGTATGCTACTTTCACTTGTATTGCTTGCAATTCTAAAGAAAATTTTCCAAGGTTGGATATTACAGGAGAGAGTTTTGGGGAGACGGTTGGCTATGACACATTCAATAGTGACTATGCTGGGAATGTGATGAAGTCATGGCGTGAATGCTGTCAGAAGACAGTCGGTAGTAAGTTGCTCTATTTCTTCCATAGTTCAGTAGACTCACAATTATTGCTTTAGAAAACTCTCCGAATCCAATGGCCTCAACAAACTCTATAGTATTCGATGACGACCTTTGCCCACTTCTGCCTGATATCGACATCAACAATATTACAAGTGAGGCACTACGGACTCTTCTCGCGGAATTTCTTGAGGCACATTGGTGTATGTTTCAATCATATTCCACTTTATCTCTCAAGCTATATCTCATTATTCGTTTTTCTAGCATGGTGCAGATCCCAGACTATCTCCCTTCAAGATATCGACTCAATTCCGTATCACATCCCATGGGCTGATGGCGGAGCCTCACCATTTCTGTCCACCCCATTCAAATCACTTCAAAATCCAGCGTCTTTGAAACCCCCGTCACTGTTTGAATTGTACGAAAATCTTAGGATGGAGAATGTTTCAAATGCCAGGCTACAAGTTTTCACTCTCGATGCTCCTTCTCATGATCTCAACCCATCTAAATCTCCACCAACCGCTGCTTTACCATCCATCCCAGCTATTCATTCACCGAGACCACGTTTTCCATCCTCTTCGCCACCGACCGCGGAACCCTCGAAAAGAGTACTTGCTATGATTACGGCGACGGCTGATAATCGTCCTTCTGGTGTGGAATCCTCAAAGTCAGCCTCAGTACCCGGGCCCATCGGAGTCCAACCCAGTGTCAGTGTAGCCTCGCGTTCAGCGCTCTCGACTACCATGCCTCCCTCTTTTTCGTCTACTGATGAATCATTGACTTTGCCCCATCTTTGACGCCTGTGGCACCGTCTTTACCCGAATCCATTGCGACAGCCTCGCATTCAGCCCCGGTGCATCTTTCCCATCATCAGTTGCCGCAGCAATCCCAACGCCAAAACCAGCTGTGGTAGGTGTTCAGCTGCCTGATGAGAATGGAACTCGGCAGGATAGTCCCCAGTGGCAGCCACACTGCGGACTGACGGTGTTGTTGGTGCAGCAAAGCGCGATCGGCCTGACACCACTGAGGTTGATGGGACCGATGCACAGCCGCAGAAACGTCAGAAAAAGACTAACACAGAACGAAAATCCATTTCTGCATCGCGGCGTAGCGCGCGGAGTGCTAGTGCGAAGACAGGAAATCCAAATCAGCCGTCACTCGGAACTGCGACCACCCAGCCAGGTGTAGAGTCGGCCGCGTCGGCCGCTACCCCTATTGTTCCAAACAACACGGACACCGCCAGTTCTCCCGTCTCTCTGAATCGGAAGGGCAACCCGCGCAAAAAGTCCAAGTTCTGGACTTACGTTGCATAGGTATTTAAACTTTTTAAATTCGTGAATGCCGTTTAAACAATTATCTACACTTCAAATTTGAATGAGTTACATTACATTATGTGATTTAAACATCATATTAAACTAGTCTATCCAGCTTCAAGGATTTAAATAGTACATTCAAACTGTTTAAACATATTATCATATGTAATTTCTGAAGTTGAATATGCCATTCAAATTCGGATCTCCTGTTCAAACACATTTAAGAAATTTAAACGCTGTTTGACATCTAAGATAGTGGTGTTTAATCAAAAGCCATGAACTTACTGATGTGCAGATGCCTATCGCAGTCGGCGGGCGAGGAGCGTTCACTTGATATGAGGAAGGTGGACGCGGGGATGGACGGATGGAGCATACAGGCGGAAGTATACGTTTACTGTTGGAACCGTCGTACTGGCGCAGTGGCAATATTCGCGTCGTAATGGCGTGGTGAGGAGGACATGGATCAGACTGTTCTTCATCAGTCGCTATACGTACACACGTTGACACTTGACTGACGCTCGAACTCTGAAGTTTTACGTATTGAAGTTGGGGTAGGGCATTAGACGACGGCTGCGGAAAGAGTAAGTGAGGAAACGAAGGCGGAAAGGGTGGAAAGTACCACGTACATAGTTCGCCCAAACTGAACGTATGGTAGGCCTAGATTGATGTAGTGCTGGAGCGAAAGTCGTCCTAACGCCTATGGAGACATCCTCCCACCGGCTCCCTCCCATAAGTGCGTCTTATTCACGAAAGGGTCTGAAAACACGAAGGCCAGCGTCTCTTGCGGTGACGCGCTATGTGTGGGCTAGGTGTGTTGTTTCGGAAAACTTGAGGGAAAGAGCGGTCTATGGACGGCTTTCGAGTGAGAGGCGATTGTAGTGACGAGTCTGGTGGGAGCAGACAGAGGCCAGCCGAGAGGCGCAGGTGACGCGTCAGGATTGTATGTGGAGGTTGCTGAGTTGGTGTCGTTATGTAGAGGTGAAGCCCAAGAGGCGAGCCGATCCGCAATGTACGGTGGCGAAGGATGTCAACAGCGCGATTAGCTTGGAGAATACCTACGCCGTCAATATTTCAATAGTCACTAGTCACTAGTCAGGCGCTGCGAAATCCATTAGAATTTTATGGGAGTGGAGAATGTAGGAAACCATACTCTCTGCCTGCGCCGACAAGCCTGCTCACATCCCAACCTGCGAGCTTCGTCATCAGTACTCCAGCTCTTCGCCCTATGGAAACTGCTATCATCTCTTGCCCTTCCTCTGCTTATATGTGACAGTTGCGCTCCCAAACGTAGATAGTTGGTCAGAGAGATAGGAAGGAGTGTCCATTGACATTGTCATCGTCCGACTTCAACTAAAACCGCGCCGCAGGCAATGCATGCACGTGAGCCTGTCGATGTTATAAATAGATGACAATGCCGCACAAGAATCCCAATCGATAAGGACGCAGCATCCCACCGCCACCACCACTATCCTACAATTCATGAACGCGGAAAGCTGGTATGTTATATGAGCTCCTGGCTTCTCCTGAAAGCCCAACAAACTAAATGTTCCTCCACTAGAAATCTATCTTCGACTCTCTGGGCGTCTTTTTCTGCCAAAATCAAGCCAAAATGGGCGATTGGCTATCGTCGCTGGTGGAGACAAAGGGATATTGAGAATCGCTATGGATGTGAGTCCTCTAGTTCTCGGTGTACACTGTAGTAAAACATTGTTAAAACACCCAACTTCTCTAGGATGGCTGGCGTCACGTACGCCTATCCTTGCTCCGTTACTGCCACAACTCGCACCCTGGCATTATTTCTCTGGCCTCAGGTACGCATAATCGGGATATTCCTCACCAAGTATCAATTCCCTTTGTCATCCCGGCGCTAGAGAGGATTCTGCTGTGGAATATCCGATGTTATGTGCGTAATCGTCGCACATTGTAGGGGCTGGTAAGCCAGCTGCTGGATCCCCGCCCCTCGCACGGATATCGTAATCCCCAATCGAACTTCTCTCTCGCGGACGGCGATTTCAGACTGTGGAATAACGGTTCCTCCACATCCCACATCTCGGAATCCGAGAGTGGCGGGAGGAGCTGCGGCAGGATTTCATCAGTGCCCGCAACTCCTTTTACCTTCGTCTCTGCGCCGTTTCCTGATAACGATTGTCTACTGCTTCTGTTTTGCATTCTTATTAGCCTGCACGGCTCTTTTTTGCCGTTCTCGACACAAGGCGCTGCGACCGCTCGCACATGTTCTCTTCCTCTCTCGGATACATCTCGCGTACGATTTTCCAACTTTCCATCCATGACTGACTCCCAGATAAGATGGGTCGTTGAGGGTACTTATCTCTCTACCCGCGCGCGACTGCGTTGGTGGCAATTTCCCTGTTCCCACATGCGGCATCACGGGTATATGGAATGTTCTTTAAAGCGGCCACATCTTATCTGATGGATTCAGGTCGGCGGAGCGACGTGCGTCTTTCCCTCTGTTTACGCCCAAAAAATGCCCCGGGAATTAAAGACCCAATTCAAGTTCTGGATGGATGGGCGATATCGCTACATTTATTCAACTTTTTTTTTTTTTTTTTTTTTTTTTTGAATTTATGATTCCTTGCCTTCGTTCGTCTCCTTTCCGACGCGTATGCGCCGGCGTGCGAGCTGAGCGTAATGAAGCGTTATCTTGCGCATCTTTCACTGCTCTTTGGGGCTGGTGATTCTCCTATCCCTTCTCCAGAATCCTCATCCACGAGTTTTCTGTATCGAATATTTCTCCAATATTTGCGACTATTCCCGTCGTTTACCTTTCTATCCCCATCTAGAGGCCCATCTGTGTCAAACCACGCACCACGCGCCCAACTCGGACCTATATGAGAGAGGATATGTGACCATGCCTCCAAACCAATGTCCTGCATTCCGCGGCGTAACGTCGCGCGGATGCGCCGTGTCAAACACACGGCGTGCATTGTTTTATGATGACCAACGAAGTGTACATGTAACCTCTCTCTTTTGGAATGGGATGTTGGGCCGGATGCGATTGGGCTTGCCGTCTCGCTGGTATCTGTAACCCTCTAGGCGCTTCGTATACACATTACAGCGCAAATCCTATCCCCTTTCCTGAATCCGAGCTTCGGAGAAGCGCTGCTAGCAAGGTGTTTTTGGATCCATGCAGAAATCGTGCAAGGCATATATCCAACGCTGTGCCATGGTGTTGCCAAACTTTGGTTTAACACTTTTTGGTCAGTGCCGCTGGATGGATCAGAAATAGGGCCCATAAGCTAGTAACACTTCTCCCGCGTATCGAGGCATGGCGGGTGAAATGCTTGACATTTGATCACACCCCGTCTGTTTGGCTTGTGTTACCGTCTCTCTCGGTGTATCTAGCATAGTAGCTTATTCCTCTCCTCATTTGTTTCGTGATCTGTAGCTTTCTCACTACTTACCCGTACACAAAGTGGTTGTTTCGGTCATTGAGCCTCTCAGATCGTAATCAAAAGCCATCTAGGGCAATTATTTAGTCAATTGTCCAATATCGAATTTCTTGTGTGGGACGTAGAGTAATGATGCATAATCAAACGAGCCAGACCCTCTGAGCATGCACGCTCAAAGTAAGGACGAGCAAGGTGGCGGAGATGACGACACACAGCCCGACGCTCGTGGGAACGGATTCGGCGGCGCGGGGCGGAGATTGAACATGCTTGCTCTTCCCGCCCTCGTACAGATTGACGCCCATCACCCGTCTGCACCAGAACGTCGCCACGTCACCCCGAACACTCAACAGATGGATGACTACGATGCTCCCATCTACACCAACTCAAGACACGGGAAGCGCCAATCCTACTGCAAGAGCGACGACACCTGCCAGGCGGAGCCGAAACGGTGGCCGAGGGAGAGGAAACGGGCAAGGAGGATCGGCTGAGGATGTTGAGGACGGGATGGAGGCGAGGCGAGGAGGCTGGAAGGGAAGGGGAGGCCGGGGGCTAGGAGGTGCACGACCCGCCGACGCGCGCGAGCGCCCCACACATTGTGCGTTCGTTCCTCTTACATACGCCGCGCTATGCTCATTGCTTTAGTTCTTTCTCTTCCACTGGTACGCTTTCTAACTTAGAGGAAGCGCACACTCATCGAACGAGTCGATAGCATAACCACGGCGACCTGCGCGACCGCGTTTCCGCCTTCCAAAACGCGCTGTTCGCTACTCCATCGTCGTCGACGGCCAATAGCCCACCTATTGTAGCCCAACCTTCGACTATCAAAGGGAAACGCCCGCTCAGGGTATCGTCTATCGTTGACGGGCTAGATTCGTCCATCGTCATCGATCCCCGTCGTCTACATATGACCCTCGGCGTCATGGCCCTCCAAAAAGAGCACACCCCAACCGCCCCAGACACCCTCGAGGACCCAGCACCTCTGCGACCTACCGCACCGAGCTCATCAACGTCAAATCCCGCCGCCGCGCCTGCCAACTCTCATTCCAGCAGCTCGCTTCGTCCAGAATCTCTTCCTTCAGAGTTCCATGACCCCGACGTGTCTCCAGCCCCCGAGCCCGCTGAGCCCCCGCGGACCGTCACCACCGCCCTCGCCCTCCTTCGCTCCTTGCAGCCGCAGATCTCCGCGATCCTCGACGGCTCACGCGGTGTCCAAGTCCCCCTCGAAGTATTGGACGTGCTCAAGACTACGCGAATCACGGCGCCGAAGCCACGGCGCGATGCGAACGCTGTTGCGCATTATGACAGCGATGCAAACGCCGTTACGCACCACGCCAGCGATCCTCCCATAGCTGCAGACGATCCAATCACCAGCGGGAACCATGCAGAGCCGGTGCCAGAACCGGAACACGTCGAGAAGGTCGGCGCGGGGGTGCTCTTCGTCGGCCCGAAGCACGTCGCGCGGGCGGAGGACGACGAGAGGCGCAAGCTGCGCGAGGTGTCTGGTACGCTTCACCCCCCACCTTCCCGTTTCCGTGTCTAATCGTCATTTTCATCGTCTGCTGCTTCAGAACTCATCCACCGCGCTTTCAAAGACGCAGGGTACATCACCGAGCAGAGGCCGCTGAAGGTGCGTCCAGCCGCTCCTACCTCCCACTCATCCGCGCGCGTTCTCTAACCATCATTCCATCCCCGTCGCATGTCTAGCTCCACTGCACAATCCTCAACGCAAGCCACCGAAAGCCCGCGCGCCGCGCGCCGTTCGCGTACACCGACGTCCTCGCTGCCTCCAGCGCGTGTGCCCTCTTGGGCATCCCTGATCCCGCTTCGGCGGTTGCTCAAGTGCAGGAGGACGGTGTGCCGCCCGTGGTGGTCGCTGGGGTACCGCCGCCGCCGTCGCCGCAGGCGGTTCGGGTTGACGCAGACGCGCAGCCTGCGTCCGGTTCGCTTAGCGATGCGACGATGGTCGTCGGCGATCTGGAGGAAACATATACGCCTCCGGTTACCACCGCATCCACCCCCGACGCTCCTCCTCCTCCTCCCTGCGCGCCGACAGCGAACGCGAAGGCCAAGGCGAATGCGAATGCGATGTCGGAGGCGGAGAAGGAGAAGGGAAATGTGGAGGAGAAGGAAGTACTCCCGCAGTACAGACCCCCGCCCCCCGTCCTGCCCCCGCGCGCGATCGCGCTCGGGACGTACCGCGTCGGCGAGGTGCAGCTGTGGGTGATGGGCAGCCGCGGGCGGCGGGGCGAGTACGTGAGCTGCGGCGGGGTGCGGCTGGAGTGAGGGCGGGCTAGTCGGAGTGGGAGTTCGTGTTATATTTCTCAATGTGCGATTGAGACTGGTCAATGAAATCGCTGCGACTATAATAAGAAGCGCTCGTTGCCTGCATTCTCCATTTGAATGAATCAAGGC
This sequence comes from Pholiota molesta, assembly GCA_014925825.1. Taxonomy (NCBI): domain Eukaryota; kingdom Fungi; phylum Basidiomycota; class Agaricomycetes; order Agaricales; family Strophariaceae; genus Pholiota; species Pholiota molesta. The sequence continues at coordinate 25,901 of JACGCK010000127.1, forward strand.
CCGCCATGGTGCCTTCTGTAAAATCCTATTATAGGTCAACTCAAAAGGTAAACCTCGGCCATTATGTACTAATTTCCATACGACGGAAGTTGGAAAAGAAGAAGAAGGTGCTCGCAAGTGTATAAAGGACGTCCCCGTGTAAACCCCCGTCCAACGCTCCCTCTTCCAAACCACCCACCGAACCGAAACAATGCCCACCGAACACTTCTGCCGCTCTTGCTTGAAGACGTTTGCGACTATCGCAGGACTAAGGGCGCATGCGAGAGCAAAGAAGCACAGCGCGAATCCATTCATCTGCGCCGCGTGTAAGGTGTCGTTTGTATCGTTCAAAGCCTTGGAACAGGTGTGTCAAGTTGTTTTCCCGCAATTGCGCGGGCGAATGAGTAGTTCGTTGTTACTCTAGCACATGAATTCTGCGAGACATGCTTGATTGGTGGTTACTCGAGATTACTCGGCGAGGTGAGCTTCAAGATTATCATTTATTACGCAGCCTTATAATGGCTAGGAGGCCGGAACATGGGTGAACTTTATCGGCGGACGGCGTTTACCCATTTTACGACCTTTTATCATCACCGGATCTGCATATTTTGTGCTCGTCCAAATCCTTTTATCTTTTACTCAGTGCGAGTTTTGATGTCTAAAATTATATGCAATCCTATCGTTTATCATCCGTAAATCGCTCCCTGATCAACCTTTTGTGTATATAGTGCTTAGTACTCTGGTGACGGAATGATCATGTATATTGCATGTATATTGAATTTCAATCTTGACTGTCATTTTCAGTTTTCGGAAAGATCAGCCACTTTCAAAACTCCCGCGCATCGATGATCGCGTACTCGAACTCAGGAACGCAGGCTGAGCTACAGACTAACTACAGACTGCCAGTATCCCTGCATGGGTCGTTCTCGTCGTTCTATGACCGGTGGTGTTGTTGGCAATTGGCAAGGATTCATGGGTATCTGAATGCCAGCGGGTGAGTGCTGTGTTTGTATAAATAGAATGAAACGATTCGACGGTCTTTTTTTGCAGAGCCTGCGCACGTACTGATTCACACATTCACACTTCTGCCTCTCCTGTTGTATCCATAGACAGGGCATTCGAGCAAGGCTAAACTCAGACCTTACTACACGAAATCGATTCACATATTGTTTGCAATCAGAGGAAGGCTGAGAGGATCTCGCATTCAACCTTACTCGCCGACGCCCCCGTTCCAAACGTCACGACGACCCCCTCCTAGCTACGGTGTTCGAGAACCGCAAGGCTCACTCGACATTTGAACTTGCACATCGCGTAGCCGACACGTCAGATGCAACGCCGCCAACGGCCGTTCACGCGCCCTCGCTGCAGCACACCCGACCTTCAGCAGTGCGCGAAATGTGTAGCACGATACTACGGGCTCTAAAAACTGTCTTAATAGCTTCTAAAATGCATGTAGTATCGAGAGAAATTATTTAGAAGTATATAATGCACGTATTTCATTCAAAAAATTGAATTTCAGGATTTTCTACTTGAGAACTATGTACTTAATTTAAATCTGTTTGGAACGAAGCAATTATGCGGTATAGCTCAGTTGCCTTCAGCCTCGGAGCCTATTGTATAAGATACTGATCAGCATGGCTTTACATGAAAGGGTCAAGAATCAGCAGTCTTTGCACCTATTCGGAGCGATACTACAATGAATATTGGTCTCTGCATCACCGAAAAAGCGGCCAAGGTTCGCACTCTTGAGCTGATCATTATAGTCGACTATCGGTCTTATGTTGGATGATAACGATGTAGAAGATGTGATTATAATTCTTGCTCTATTTGATTCAATCTTACAATAACTTCAATAATTCATACAAGGAGTTTGCTTCCAAGGAACGGAAGTCCATGAGTCGAAAGGCCCTGGTCAATACAGGCATTAAATCTCTTGCAATTGTCCATGGCCGTTCCAACTTTCAAGCATTTGTATTTTTTACCTATACCTCGTGCCTAACCGACTGAATATGGTCCAATATTAAGGGATCGCCCTAACTCGTATCTTGCAAAAATTACCACTGTTTTTATTCAAGAGGCGTTATCTACGATTATGGACTCGGAAGCAGAACGCCATATTTGCGGACCAAATATACACTGGATATGCTCACCAGATACGCAAACATGCTTAGCGGAAGAGAAGCAAATAGGTGCCGGGAAAACATAGGAAGCATTCAAGGTTAGTTTCTTCCAAATGATCATTTCTTGATTTTCTCTGTAGCTCAAGTGAGACATAAGCTACGCAGGCAAGCACTTCTACTACATTGGCAACAGTAATGGTTGTGTCGGGTTCTCCTTAGAAGATAATGTAAAGCCTAATCATCATGATCAATTGGTCTGATAAAATTTGACGAGCAAATTAAATCCAGCAACATTAATGCATCCGGTGTTGCGTCCATTTAAGATTCAGATGTTATCTTTGTGCCTTAATAGACCTAAATTGACAAGAAAAAAAAGTGAAAAAAATGAGTCATTATATGAGTGAGAACGATAATCTTAGTGCCCGATGAATTATAGAGGGAGGCATGTGTAAGTGCGTCGCAAGTCATTCCCTTAAGATTTCTGTTAAGACTTGGTTAAGACCTGCTTCGTTTGTTCCGGAGAACTTGATGGTAGCTGACGATTCCAAAAGTAAATCAATAATCTGTACGTAGGAAAGCATTGGGGACTTTGGACATAAATCATGATGAGCATAAATAAAGCCTCATGCAGACATACCTAAGTTAAGCAAAGTAGAAAATTCTAGCACTGTGGCCGTCTCCTGGTCTCGTGAGTCCCTTCAGCACTGCCGAAGTACGCCTGATTTTTAGGGCAAATCAGCGATCCCATTTCCGGTCAGCCCAACACGTAAACACTGTCCTTAATGGCTCGTAATTCAAGTTCAACAAACCTATATCTATATTGATTGACTCTTTCTTAGCAAGTTCTCAGCAAAGACCAAAGAATGGGACTCGGTAATAAAGGTACTGAAATTGGAATTCAATCTATAGGGCACCTGTAATTTTATGTGTAAAGAGCTTTAACTTCTGAATATCTCCCAGGAAAATGAAGCTCAAGCGCCAGTAGAACCTACAGACTACTTGGATGATCCATAAATAAAAATATTCCTGAAGTTGAAATTTGACCCTTTCATGTAAAACCATGCTGATCAGTATCTTATACAGTAGGCTCCGAGGCTGAAGGCAACTGAGCTATACCGCATAATTGCTTCGTTCCAAACAGATTTAAATTAAGTACATAGTTCTCAAGTAGAAAATCCTGAAATTCAATTTTTTGAATGAAATACGTGCATTATATACTTCTAAATAATTTCTCTCGATACTACATGCATTTTAGAAGCTATTCAGACAGTTTTTAGAGCCCATAGTATCGTGCTACACATTTCGCGCACTGCTGAAGGTCGGGTGTGCTCTGGTATGCTGCAGCGAGGGCGTGTGAACGGCCGTTGGCGGCGTTGCATGTGACGTGTCGGCTACGCGATGTGCAAGTTCAAATGTCGAGTCTCAGTGAGCCTTGCGGTTCTCGAACACCGTACCTAGCTGATCTCATCACCAAGGCAGTCCGCCTCGTTTACGTCGGTCCAGAAACTGCTCCCACTTATAATTCTACCAGCCCCGCTTCCAACATCAACTTCAATGGACGCCCACGATCGCGCCTTCCCTTCAGCCCCTCCTCGTGATTTTCGTCTACCGCCCTTCGCCCAGAGTACGGATGCGTTCTCCGAGACTCGTCAGCAACAGCAGCCGCAACATCCTGTCAGTGGCGGCAGCGACCCTCCAGCCTCTGCGGTCATCGCTTCCACCGACGAACCTGCCACGTGTATAAAGCGCAAGCGCACGGCCTACCGCTGCTACAACTGCGGGACCACGACCGCATCGGCCTGGCGTCGCTCCGCAAAGACCCCTGGAAAAGTGGTGGGTACTTCCTTTTCTCTCGCACGCTAAAAGTTTTGCTAATGATCTTTCTTTAGGTCTGCAATAGGTGTGGCCTCATCGAGCGCACGAAGTTTTTCGGGAACCCAGTCCGACGCCCGGACGCACCACGTCAGACGGCGGCGCTCGTTACACCCGCTCTCCGCGCGCACGACCGACGTACCCGCGCCTCGCACCCGTATGCAGCGAGTCGTACATTGAGTATCAGCTCTCAGCCCGAGTGGGCACCTGATATCGTCAGCGGCGCCAGCCTATCCCAACCGGATCGCGATCACCTCGACCCCTACATCCCACCCCCATTCTGCGCCGGCGACGATAACCGACGTCCCCAACACCCGGGCGCATTCCAGGACATTGACAGGCTGCAGCTCCTCGAAACAGACGATAGACGAACAGAGAGCGGAACAGGCCCTGATGAATAACTCGACGCGTCTCAGGCAGTCAATTGCAGACAGCGAGCGCTGGTCAGTGACACGAGAAAATTCCTTTGGTGTGAGAACAGGCGAAAACACCAAGGAGCGAAGCTCGATGACATGTGCATGTGGGGGATGGTAAGATAATGAGATGGATCTTCTGTTGATTTTATACATGGCTTCGAATTCAACTGCGTATTCTAAAATATACCTTCATTTTGTCGAGGCAAGGCATTTGGATCTTTAGGCTTCTAGGCTTCAAAAAGGATGTACTTCGTCAATTAAGTTAAACCTGATCCAAGAGTGCTCCTTTTCGTGTGTAATGTCTCTTCCAAGTTCCCAGTGCATCTCTCCGATCGTCACGGTCTGCAACCACTGTCATTTGAGCGCAGCGCGCACCCATCATGCCACCTGTCGATCCCATTCCGCTGCGCCCGCGGCGCTGCGCACTGTAGTAACTATCATACCACATTCAGTTTCGTTTCCGAAGCTTTGAGTGTCGATACTTGGAGTGCTACCGTCTACGTGAAATGACTGCACCGTATGTGGATGCGACATCTTAATTTGGGTCCTAAAATTCTGGAAAAGACAATAATTCGGCAGCAGTACTTACACCATGGAACTAATGATTTCCGATGCTTGTTGGTTCTCCATTACCCATGTAGAAACGAGAGTGCCCTCGAGGTGCCGAGTAAGGAATTGAACAAGATTGGATACCAAGAAATATAATAAACAGCGTATAAAGCGCCGCGCATCGCAACATCAAATTCACCAACAACCGGTATCATCCATCGCACATCCAACCCGTGCTTCCACCAACATGCAGCTTGCCTACCTCCTCACCCTCTTCGCCACAGTCCTCACCTCACACCAGGCATCCGCGGTGGCATGCACGACGGACGCCAATTGCGTGTCGAGCTGCACGGGTGGCACGCCGCGGCTGTGCGAGGCGTCCTTCTGCTCCGCGGGAACGTGCACGCGCACGGTTTGCGTTGGGCGGGATCAGATGTGTCCTGTGAGTTGGTGTTTTGCCTGTATTGATGCTGGTTGAAGATATGAGCTGATTGATATTTTTGGTACAGTAAATGGGATATGGTTGGTGGAACTGACGCTATTCACGTTGAGGTGCGGATGACGACAGGGGAAGAAGAACGATACGGACGGGAAGCCTCGTAGTCAACTGGAGTTGATTCGGATTGTACCTTTGGATGAAATAATTGTAAATTTCTCTGTGTATGACAGACAGACCTGGCTGCATGATTGTCTCGTCAGAAAGGATCTAGAAAATATTATGATTCGCGCTATAGCCCCGAACCAAGTTGTCGGTTGATTTTCTTTTTATCATATAACCCGTGGGGTAACAACTTTGAATTTTATTAACCACCGTTCCATAATTTGAAAGCGATCTAGACAACGTATGCAGCACAACCCCCGTACGCAGCCCTACCTCCCTCACGCAGGCGCATTCGACCTCCTGACCCTCCCACCAGCCACGACGACCTCGAGACCACGCCCCGCCATGCGCCCGTTCTCCCGCGGCACGTCCAGCGTCGACATCCCCAGAGGGTATTCGAACGTATTGCCCACCCTTGACCGACGGCGGATCCGCTGAACCGTCGGAATTCATGGGCCATGAAAGGTGGCGCCCGCCGTTCCCAGACCGCCTGCGGGAAGCAGCGGGATATACCATCGCCGGCGGCAGATGCACCGAGCACTGCGCGGTGCAGGCATCGGTGGGTTCGAGCCTGCGGATCTGCTGCACAACGCCGCGGGGGAGCTCGGTTGGGCGTACAGGCCGCCACACTGGCCGCTACGCATAAGTATGTCGAGGCGAGAATGCACGCACGATGGTCGGCCTACAATCTGAAAGATGCATCGACCGGATGGCTTGACCGCGACGATGGTCCATGTGGAAGAAGGATGGACCGAGAGATCGTGGGCGTGTGGATGCAGTGGAAAGTATATGCGAGTGCGGACGCACGAATAGGCGGGGGTGGGGTGTTTTCGATGTCGGACGCCGTGCGAAGGCTCGAGGCTCCGAGCTAGCGGCAGGCAGTGCGCATCTGCCAGAACGATAGATGTATGTAAGTACACTGTGCCCCGTGGAGCAGCTGATGACGCGCAATGAGAGGGACGTACCACATTTCCCAACCCACACTACGCGTACCCAGCGAGCGCCTGTTCCCATCCTCCATCTGCAGGGGGTTTGTCTATAACGACGCACGGTGGGTAGCGCAAAGCTCGCTCCAAAAACGGCTGCGTACCGTCCATCCAAGTTTTACGAGCGCGTCTGTTCCATCCAATCGCTTGGTCCTGCAGGGTCAAGACACCTCCAGAGAAGGATCGCCTGTCGCTCCTCGTTGCTCCACCATTCGCGTCCGCCTATGCGCAGTCAGCGCCTCATGTGTCGTGTGGCGTATGGAATGCGCGTCGATGCGGAGATCTTGAAGGATCGGAAGGTGTGCATGCAGGCGGTTGGAGCTGGATGGGACAGCGGAGGAGACGGAGGCGCGAAGCTAAGCAACTGAGGAGGCGAAGATGCGGCAAAGCAACGCGTGGAGGCTGGGAGACAGATTGGATCACTCAGTGCGACCTGAGCCACAGAGTTAACAGGGCGGAACGTACGAGGCGTTGCGATTCCGAACACGGGCTCAACGTGAGCCGGACCATGTTACGGGATGTGGCAGCGCAGGGGACAGAAAGACCATGGGCACGGGCCATCTGTGATTTCCGTGCTGAGCCCATGCCCGCGCGAAGATTCATGAGTACGAACATTGGATAGTTGGGAAGAGGTGGCGACGAGAGGAGGGACCGTGAGGTCCGTGACGGTCGCTGGCAAAGCGCGTACACACACGTGAGCGCCGGCGCTATTAATAGACGACATTCCCTACACATCGCAATCGATAAGATACTCTCGATTCGCATCCCACCACCAATCCACAGTGTACCAAGGACCATATCCGAGTATACGACCAGCATGTCTCTATAATCCATCGTCTCCCCAATTCCAGAATCTCTCAGGTGTGTCTTCAATCCTCCTCATCCGCATTGATCAACGATACATTCATGGTTCCGTCCAATACCCCCAGAAGACCGCTTTCTCGACGAGCAGGTGGAGATATTCTAACAGGGGGTTGATAAAATAAAGTAGGTGCGTCCAGGACGGCTATGCAGATGCGCCCTTTGATGTCCGCCATGACAATGCATGCAACGACACAGTGGACAGCGCATGATACATTCACCAATCCCAGTCCCGTTCATGGGGCCTCATGGGGTCTTGAATGTTCGAAAAATCCCGCCGACATGTATCCACTGATGTCGTTTATGCTACGCCATGGCTTATGGACTCGCAGCCTCTGGCATCGTGCACTCCGTCCGCCGTGGGACTCCACCTCCCGAGCGCAGTCGCGTCCTCGTCGCCATCCGCGCACGAGAGAGGAATCCATGCACCTGATTCGATGCCGTGCAGATCTCACTTCTTTGATTTGACTTCTGTACGATGTTGCGGCTGATAAGCAATCCTGCTGGCCCAACATCCCAGGCATCGTCAGAAGAAGAACGATTTGCGGTTCCTCTCTCGCAGAATGCAGATAGTCGAGCGCTATAATTAATGCGTGGCACGACCGTTCCTTTCCCTGCACCCTCATCTCCATGCACCCTCTTCTGTGTTGCACGTCTGGATTCTAGAGAGAGGCAGTGTTAGCACGTTTTCTTTGGGCTCTGATCTCCCTCGCGTCTGCGATTCGTGCATTCGCGTCTGGGTCTCGCGATGGGATAAAGTTGGCCATCCAGTTCATTGGTTGGCTTTCTCCAGATGGCTCTGACCCAAAGATTATCGAAGGAGTCCCGGAAACACTGCCCTCTCTCTCCCAATTTCTTCTACGCGTCCAGCACAGTGGTGCAAGCGGCTTTCGGCGGTTTTGAATTTTCATGTGATCATGGTCACTCCCATCCATCCATTTGTCTATTTCGCTCTCCGTTCGTCTGCGTGTATCCTTCACGATGCGCACATCGCACCAGCGCGCGGCCGCTATCTATATCACGCTTGTCGTCCTTTTTTATACCACTTTCTTTCGTAAACCCACACACTCTCTCTTTCTTTCTCCCTCTTTCTCCCCACCCACGTGCCTAGCCACGTACCGCGCACCGAGCGCGGGTCCCGCCGCACACCTTTTCCTCTCACCCCACCCCACTAACCCACCCCGCCGTGCATCCTGAACCGTGCCCGGTGTGGGTGCCCATGGAGTGAGAGCACGCGTGTACCAGCGGATCCGCGTTCCGAGTCGCGGATGCGCACAATGTAATGGCCGTGGTCAGACTTCGCGCTTGTAATGGCCGTGGGCGGACATCCCGCTCCCCTCCCCGGATCCCGTACATCATTCTCTTCCGCCTTCATGCCGGACCCAGATGCCCAAAAAGAGAGGAGCGGCGGACGTACGTGCCCATGTGCGTGACCGCGCCACCCCCGCACGCAGCAGTGCCAGCGGCAGGGGCGCGATCACCTGCATGTGCCAGTGTATACGAACATTTCGCACGCTCCTCTCTTGCCGGTGCGGGTGGGGTGATGGGTGATGCTCGTCGTGTTTGTAGTCTATGTTTTTCATTCGTCCTTCCCCTATCAAGGTTTGCGCGTCCACGCGCCTTTCGGACAGAGGAAGTGCAAAGAAGCGACCCGCGAGTGTTTCTTTTGGTTCCGGTATCGGGACGTTCCGCGTGTGCGGTGCGCACCGGTTGTGTCGCTAGACTTGGCTTTTTGGCGAGCAGCGTCACTGGACCAAAATATTAGTGCGGTCCGTGGCTATCGCTTCTTTTCCTTCCCAGTATTGTATAGCGACGACGTGGACGTTATGATCCTCGTCATCGATGTCTCTTATTTTTCCTGCAATAATCAGGCTCTTCGGTGTTTAGCTAAGTATCTACTCAATCCTACCACGACAGACTTGTATCCTGCGCACAATAAAACTTCGATCAGGAACATTGAACGGTGGCACGGTATCATTTCTATCTTTCTATCTTCATATTCCACACAGAAGACAGCGTCAGCGTCCATGTCGCTCCTGACGTGCTATACAGAACGAAAGTCAGATCCGTACTGTCCAAGTCAAATTTAACTTCGCAAACAAGCCTGCTCCATTCAAAGGTGCGAAATACCGAGACCCGCCGCCAGAGCACCTTTCGTATCTTACTGTTCGCGCCCACGAACTTTTCCCTCAGCGCCTTCTGTATCGCCTGGCGTCATCGTCGAGATCCTAAAGGAAGTACACGTGGCTGTTGAGTCTTGACCTAGCGCCGAATGGACAGGACGGAGGCGGGAGATATAAAACGGTACGTCTGAGCCCCAGCGGAGCGTGATAGAGAGCTCGGGGCGAAGCGAGAAGTTGTGGGCATGCGGCCGAGAGTGATGGAAGATGCAGAACTGGATGTGGAGAGGCTGATAAGCGCAACAGAATCGCGATGGTGTCCTCGATATGAAACCCTCGCCATACGCGCAACGGTAAGCATGAGCGGTACCGCGCACGGACCATCGAAATCGGTATCGTTGCGCGCGGATGCCGCCTGTTTCTCGCAGTGTTGGACTCGCGTCGGGGATGGATCATGATGTGCGCTGAGGTTGATGGAAACGGCCGTCGGCCGCATCGCCTACACGCGGCGACGACGGTGATGGATGGCTTGCTGCGTACACCGGACGGAAGTCAAGCAATGGACAAGTGCGTGATCTGTGAGGACAGGGGCAGTATCGGCTTCTTGCGCGGCGAAGGTGCCCGTTTACGTGCCGCACTGGTGCTTGGGTAGTCGAAGGCGCTTCGAAGTAGACATCAGCGCAGCGTTAGTGAAGGGCCCGTATTCGAAGATGAACTGCGGGGGCATCGCATCTCCGCCGTCCGGGGTCGTGCTGACCAGAGAGCAAGTAGGAGCGAGACGGGTACTGGTAAATGCCACTCACATGGGTGCTCCGTGCCCTGCCCATACCAGCTGATCTCCCTCCCCGACATCCCTTTGTCGTTCGTTCCTCCATTATATATCCCAGAGGGCCTATACCGCAGAATGTGTCGGACGGTATTCTGTCGTTAGTGAGGCCATCATGTTCAGCATCCTAGGCAATGGATTGGGAAAAAGATGCAATGGATGGTCGTTGTTGTTGCGAACGTCGAGCGACGAACTTTACACTGACACGTGAGCGTGTTAGCACTATTTATAGATGTTGTACCCCACGAGTCGCAATCGATAAGACTTGACTCTCACCATCCCACCACCAACCCATATATACCAACAAGAATGTCTAGGAGAACAAACCAAGTATCTTGATATATGTTGTTCGATGTCTTTTCTCCATGCTCAATTTCTGACGAACTCAAGGATCAGAAGTGCGTCTTCGACTCTCTTGATCCCTGTCCAAATACTCACACAGTCACGGTCCTATTGAAGACCCCACGAAAACTCATTGCTTGACAATGAGTTAGCCCGATCATAACTTAGACTATGGGTAGAGAGGTCAATGAAATATCATCAGGTATGGCAGGTACGCCCTCTGGACCTTTTTTGAATCTTCATTGTGATTATTCTCATCCATGCATCCGTCTATTCCGCCCCCAGTTACTTTCGACGTGTCTCTCTGCATGCTATACGCGCATCGTGTTAGAGGGCGAGTTTCTTCTACAATGCTTGTTGTTCTTGCTTCATATCACTTTCATTTATACATATATAGATATATACACGCTCTCCATCCCGAGTCACTACCCACCCACCCAATCATGCCACTCGCTGGACCGACTGCAGATACACGCCGCATCCATACTCACACCTCACCACATTCTGTGTTGTGAACACATCATCGTGCATTCATTCGAACACCCACAACGGGGATGTGGGCGACGGGACAACTGTATTTGTTGCGGCGTTTGCATACTGCAGTCCACTTTGCGATTTATTGGTTATCTTCCCCTTCGTTTCTTCCTCCTCCAACACCAGAATCACGACAATGCTGTACCCGCTTCCAACACCAGCTGATGGCGGATCGGCACCCGTGCTGTGGGTCTAATACTGTGCGTGGCATACACCGTCGAACCCCTGCGCACGCCGCCGGCGCTACTCAAACAGCCGTAGCGAACCAGGGGGGCATCATGCACATATAAAGATGATCACGGTATGCCCGATCCTCTCATGCGACATGGACAGTTTCCGTTGCACTGTCATTTTTGTCCGCTCTACATATACCTTCCCCTACCGACGCCCCACATCCACGCACCTGGCATCCGGACTGCAGAAGTGCCAAGAAGCGGCCCGCACGAGGGCAGCATTTTGGGTTGTTCGCCGTCGCGCACATTCTGTTGCGTGCCAGTGTGCCGCTTGCCCTGGCGCGTGGCCAGTACATAGCATCGCATGCCCAAAATTCAGGGCCAACTCGAAAAAGTGCGGACCGCTTCTTGGCTTCCAAGCTCTGAGTGTCATAGTGTTCCAGCGACGGTTGGTGTTGCGATCTTTGATTTATTTGTTATGTCGTTAGCGATTTGTTTTGCCTCTATGAATTTGGAAACCTCCTGCCGATCTTTGCGAATCGCACCGCACCGTGTCTTGTGTATTGACCACATCATCGTGCGTCCATGCGAAAACCCGCCATGGAGACGTGGGCGAACGGATTTGTGGAGTGGGGCGTCTGCTTTCTGGAGTTCACTTCACGACTTATTTATCCCTCCCGTTCCTTTCTCGTTTAACACCCCCTCATGCAGATGCAGCTCTATACCCGCTTGCACAGCCCGCAGCCCGAGCAGACAGAGGACCGGCACCTGCGCCATCCGCTCCAACATTGTGCGTGCCATACACGGCCACCCGCCGTGCAGTGCGCTGCCGCCACTGGCCCTGCTACCACACCCACAGCTGACCACGGGCACCACACGCGCACATGAACATGGACCGCGCAACATGCACGGTCCTCTCTTGCCGGTGCGGGGCTGGCAGCGGGCGAATGTCCGTTTCATTTTCACCTTTCACTATGTTCGTTCCGCGTTCCCCAATCCACTCAGCGCGTCCAGGGACGGACGAAGTGCAAAGACGCGGCGCTTTTGTGTTTCTTTTGGCTCCGATGGCCGGCGCGGCATCCTGCGGTGCGCGCCAGCTGTACCGCTGGACTTGGCTTTTGGGCCAGTAGTGTTCACTGTTGCACGGACCAAAATTTTCTTAAATGGATTAGCCGCTTCTTTTCCTTCCGAGCAATGTGGTCCGCCGACGCTTGAAAATGCCCTCTTACTTTTTCACCATTGATCTGTCTCATTGTTTATTCCCTCCCTCTCGACGAGTTTCCTTGTCTCACAATGATGCTCTTCGGCGTTTGGCTGCTCGTCTGAATCTACATGTCCTTATCACGACAGATCATTGGCTTCGATAAGACGTGTTTTATATCAGGGATTTTTATGATGATTGCCCAACTCAAGTATAGCTTTACTTCCATCGCATTTCACTACCTACTATTTCCTACGAAAAACAACACCACTCGCATGGCTCCTGACGTGCTCAGAAAGATGAACAACAACCACCATGACCCATAGCTTTCCGTGTAGTGCGCGATCATCCACCTCCATGGCCCGCACTCCGCATCGCAATACAAATACCAAGCAAATACCAAGCGCACTGTCGCTATACCAGCGTGACCCTGCGACTCGACTCGACGAACACGCAGGCAGGAGCATTTGGCATTTGCACTCCCGCCAGGGAATGACAGCGGCGATAGCCGCCCAAACGTGCACAGCAGCGTACAGCAGGAAGGCGCTCCGTCGCCACACGCACGCAACAGCGAGCGTCCCGCGCCGGAAGATGCACAGTTCACGCGAGCCCAAAGAAGGGGCACCCCAAAACTCGAAGCTGCTGGGGGGGAAAGAGAGCCGGGAAGAGGAGACTACGATGAAAGATTCGACGAAAGATTCGACGAAAGTTGTCGAATCGCGGTGAGATACGCACGTGAGCACGTGTCACGAATCACATGTCACCGCTAATAATAGATGTCAAGTAGCTACTAACCTAACCATCGCAATCGATAAGAACTTTCGACGTCTTACCACTATCCCACAGCCTACTCATTGACAAGAGCTGCCAGCACGTATTTACAAGCTCCTATCCTAGCTTTGCAACTTAAAATGAGCTAAAAGTCAAATACGCAGTGGTTCAAGTATCATCGACTCACCCAATATGTTCGCTCAAATAGCCATCGACCTATTCCTCAACCAGCAGCCGATAACCCTTAAACATGGGTGAAGACACGGAGGGGAGGCCATCGGGGAATGGGCCAACAGCTATACAGGTACGTCCTTCGTTTTCTGACGCAAACATAACACATGCTGCTAAGTACTTTCGCTACGTGGCGTTATCCACTTGAACTGTCGCGTGTTCTACCATCCTCGTCATTCCTTTGTTTTCCATCTCAAACACGCCTCGTGTCGCGAGCGCTGCGATTCCACGCAACTCGAGATCGCAGTGCCCGAATCCCTCCCGTTTGCATCCCATCGAGCGCAGATGGCTACCAAGTGCACTCTTCCGGTATCAGGCGCACCCAGCATCTATCCGCCCGGGTGCGTCGACGTGGGTCCTATTGCTCTTTGTCTTCGCTCGTGGAGGCGAGAACGCATAGGCGACGGCGTCGTCCTAGCGCTCGCAGCATGCAGCGCGGACGCGTGGTGCTCACCTCCAGTCATTCTTGATTGACCGTCCTTTTCTCTTTCCCCGTTCATATCCGTAGCCTTCACACCAGCATCCAGACTGCCAAAGCTAGGGCTCTAGAGAGGATCGGCGCGCATGGCGCTGTATCCGCTGTGATGGTGCGCATCACACCTGACTATGCGCGCTCGTGTTGCTGGGGCCGGCTAGATAACAATGGCTGGCCCCAGGCAAATCGCGCGGATAATGATACTCGTCACGCTTCACGCACGATCCCTCGCGGGTTTGAGCTCGGAGATGCGCATGGAATATGTTCTCCATTTGCATTCCGTTTAGTTGTTTTACGCGCTCCGAAATCCCTTGCCGCCGTCCTGTCAGACGCGCATGGGCGGCGAAGCGGTGTCACCGGGCGTATTTTGGATCTGATGGCCATAGAGGCGCACCTACTTCGCGGGCGGTGGTTGCACGTTCCAAAGTTCGACCATTGTTAACTGGTACCGCTTCTCCCCCTTCCGAGTGCTGCATGTTTCGCGCGTGCGAATCGTGTTTTGGATGTACACCCGCGGAACGCATGGGTGCTCACACCAGTCATTCTTAAGAATATCAACTGACCCTCTCTTTTTTTTTCTACACCAAAACTCCTGAAGATTTATCCCTGCGTCCACACTTCCAAAGCGAGCGGTCTAGAGAGGATCGGCGTACGTGCCGTGCATGGGATCCGCTGTATTGCGTGGCGTGCGTGAACATGCGCGCCTGCGTGGCTGGGGCTGGTCAGACAACGTTCTGCTGGCCCCAGGCAAACCACACGATTCTTTTCTGTGTGAAACAGCTACGCACGATCCCTCGCGGGTTTGACTTTGGAGATGCGCATGGAATATAAATTCTTCTCATTTTTTGTGTTGGTAATTGACTCGCTATGTATTCCAGGCAATGCGTACCCGATAAAAGATCCGTGTCATTGATTTTCTAAACTAACTCCTATTCTGTGGATCAAGATTCTGTATCATTTCCTGACTTGCATGTTCGTAAAGCATCTACAATTTAATTCATTACGTCACGCGATGATGTCGACTTTTCGAGTCTTCTGAATCTCGGGACCCTTGTCACCGAAGTATCTAATTTAAATATGTGAATTTACGAAGCTCAGAGAACACTACACAATACACACCTTCCAGAAGCAAACATCCATTCATCATGACCACGGACCCATTGACCTATGATTGTATGTAACAGACATTGTAACCTTACACTCCTAAGCATGAGCAAACGAAATGCATGCGCACCTATCCCATCGATGTACACCGCAATCTGGCGATCCAGATCCTCCACAAATGACGGAAAGCCGCGCTTGGTCAGTATATCATCGCGGAGTTGCAGGCAGCGCTCGACGAGCCCGTCACATGTATCCGAAATGAACTGTACAGCCCCAGCAACATCCGTTTTGGTCTTTATAATGACAGTCACAGCGTTATAGTCTGCGTCGTCGGCCAGGACCTCTTTTTCGTAAGAGCAAAGGTCCTGCATGGAGATGTTGATCATTGAATACGACCGGAATCATAGTTATTAATAAGACTTACATTCCCAAAAGTAATCATATCCGTCGCATCTTGATGAAGCTGCACATATACGGGTGCTCCATCACGGAATGCGGAATATCGAGGCCCAAATTTCCAAGAATACGAAGGACGGTAGGGTTCCGATGTTATCTCGCCTCGCAATTATGTATTCCTCAAGAGTGCAGATATAACGGGAGCAGTCCCGGTGCTGAGCTTGGATAATGACTGAGTCAAGATAGGACCGCAATGAAGCGCTCTAGGGTAGCCTGTGGTGCATTGGCCGATGCCCTCTTCCAAAATCTAAGCATAACGGGCAGATAATTTAGTTTATATCTCCTCTGTTGAAACGAATACATGCTGGCGTGTAATTTCACCGATGAGCGGGTCGCCTTCAGGCCTAGGCTTGTCAGGATGAAGTATAGCATGCATACAGGCGTCGCAATGGACCCGAGCTCCGTTTGCATCTAGCGTATCCGTATATTTATCCAATACAAAGAATGTGTACATCAACTCGCAGCACCTGCGAAGCTCGTCTGCCATATACCCAGTCAGCTGTCAGAAATGAGCGCCCGAGTAAGGTACGAGGACCCACAGTGTGCCGCCTGGGGATCGATCATCGCCACAAAGAGACCTACATCAAAGGACATTAGCACTATGTTCTGCTGGACAGGGATCAAGACGACAGCAGCACATGTATCATAAACTACGACACCGCGAATCCGGCGGAGTCGGATGGGGAACCACCTCACGGCGGCACCTTAACACCCCTTTGATTAAATTCCAATAATAATGTACACCGGCTTATCTATCGACATGGTTTCGGTCGGAGCCAACCAGGCCAAACGTCTCGACTCTTCAGCGTTCCTGGGAGGTGCAATGGAGACATGGAAATCCCGGTATTTGTCTTACACCGAGTCTTTGAATATATGTGTCAGAGCGCAGACGGTAGGGATAAGAGAACGTACCTGTAATCCGTGATTAACGAGAGATGTTGGCTCTCCCTGTCCATAAGGTCATGCGCTGATCCGCCGGCGGGCAAGAGCGCGCGTCTCGCCATCCCAAGGACATGCGACCCATGACCCACCACGAGTGCTGGTCCTCGCGCCTCACAGCGCTCCCGGCCGCGTCCGATGTGTCGTTGCGCAGTGCCACCCGTATCGCACAGCGCGACGAAGGTGTATCGCTGGCGGAAATCCAGGCGAACTTGTGTACTTGGTGCATGTGTAGGCCGTGGGCGGGAGCGCACAGCGGCGGTTGGACACGGCTGTCGGAAGGACCGGGGAACGTGTATGGGCGCGGTCAACAGTGGAGCTAGACGTGCAGAAGGAAACCGTAGACGAACCACGTAGCTCGCCCAACACTCTTTCTGACCTCCTCTGTTGCCGCTCTCTGACTCCGTCCATTGCGTTGGATTGCGGTATCGACGCTCTGCAGGGGCGCGAAGATCGCTCAGGCGTAAAGAGACGCCACCACGATGGCTGGTGATCTTCGTCTGATGCGAGCGCGAAGATGCGCGCAAAGGAATGCTGGTGAGAAAGGACTGGCGCGCCGTGAACGTTATAGAGTTCGATGATGGGGTCTGCAAGGTGGCGTGCACGGCCGAGCGACTGGTGGATGATTATCTAAGCACGATGGATAGATGAGCCATGGCCAAGCTCAGTGAGGTAGCAAGGATACATACGCGGTTTCCTCATCGTACGAGGCAGCGTGTATCTGAGCGAGAATATGGCAGCGCAGGTAGTTGGTGACGCGCAGACAGGCGGGACATGCTACGTGGCGCGTAAGCAATTAAAACGGGCGCTGGCAAGGCGCAAGCCAGGGGTTGGCCAGTGGTCAACGTTTCAACGCCACTCACATCTGTCAAGAGTCCTCGAATCTCTGCCCTGCGGCACTCTAATCCTCTCCCTGGGCGCTTTGATCACTCATCTACCGTCCTCCCCTAGCCTGCTTAGGTCTCTGGAATGGCTCTCTCAGCGAGCTTGTCGATGACATGAGGATGCCATCTCCCTCGAAACTATAGCCTGTCGACTGAAGAAAGGGTGAAGCCAGAAGCTAGGCGGGCAGAAATCTCGTCGTATGCTATTCAAAGGCGATACACACACGTGAGCGTGTCAATACCCAACACGGCGGATTGAGTCATTGACGGCGGACATAGAACGCCAGCGACGGCACGACCTGACAGTTGAATGTTCGCCGTGTATAAGTAGGCTGGCTTGGATTTTCAAACATTAGATAGACTAGTTTACCCTTCGACTACGCTGTAAATTTCCCTAATCGGTCAGAAATTACTGGCTGAATTTCGTATGATTTGTTTGAACCTAGAGGAAAGAACGGCAAGCACGGACGTTTTAAGGTGTACCCGCATCATTGGGCGCCAATTTCCATATCCCAGCACCGCCCTATCAGCGCTCAGCGGACATCCAGGACATCGGCATACACAGCAAAGACGTTGTATCACCATTGTTCATCAAAACCTTGAAGCGCCGATGAATACATTCGTGGGTCCTGACTGATTCCGATGATATCGATAAAGTAACATCTCAATTGAGAAATCTATTTTAACAGACAAGAGGAGATATCCTCGCCCCGGGTATGCGATTAAATATAAACACGGCCGCATCCCATTCCCCTCCCCAAAAACGGCCGGTCCGTCATGCAACTCCCCTGGCGAGCTGGTCTCGTCGCGATCCTCATCTCCTCAGCCTTCACACTCGTCTCCGCAGCCCCAGTTCCCACTGCCAACCCGAATGGATCCCTGTGCGCGCTAAATCCCCCCACTATCCCCAGCCGTGAAACCGGCGCTGCGCCCCAAGCGCCCGCTGAAGACGTATCGATTCTGAATAAGCGCGCCCCCAAGAGAGCTGCAGCACCGAGGCGAGCCGCCGCGCCCAAACAGCGAGCCGCACCCAAGCAGAAGGCCGCGCCGAAGCAGAGCGCGCCGAAACCGCCCCACAAGAGCATCGGGCAGAAACTGCGGGTACGTGCCGTTCTTCCGTGCTGATCACGACAGCGGTGCTCACGCCGCGCGCATAGGAATGGGGTGCGGGTGTCAAGAAACACTTCCAAGTGCGTAGTATGATTTTATCAACGGGCTCTCTGTGCTCATATAGGTGTCCATCATTACGTTTTGAAGAATATCGGACATAAAATCAAGGAAGGATTCCAGGTGGGTATCCACACCCTCGCTCCGCGATATGGACAGTCTAACACCTTGCGTTCAATAGAAATTCGGCCAAAAGGTGAAAGCAGGCTTTCAGGTACGCACGATAATTTCCACCATCATCTCCGAGTAGCCTATAAAATGGTAATTCAATAATTGTGCACCGCAGAAATTTGGCCAGAAAGTCAAAGTAGGCTTCCAGGTACGCCCCGCTCTCCAACGTTTACGGTCCAAGTGCTCACATCACATCTTCCCTCCCTCCCAGAAAGTCGGCAAGTGGTTCAAGACCACCGGCGCCAAAATCGCCAAGTTCGGCCTGAAAGTGATCTCCACGCTCGGGAAGGTCGCGTCCAAGGTCGTCGGGTTCGTCCTCCCCGGCGCGGGGAAGGTCATCGGCAAGGGCCTGGAGGCCGCGAGCTACGGCCTGGACAAGGCGTCCGCCGCCATCCATGTGAGCCTCGGCGCGAAGCTGGACAAGGGCATGAAGGTGATGGACAAGGTGGACAAGTACGTTGGATACGTCCCGCGTGATCTGTCGGCGGGCGAATTCGACGAGCGGGATGATGGATGGAACGGGCACTTTGTTGCTCGGGAGGACGTTTTTTGATCATGGATGGGGATAGTGACGAGCGCATGTTTCAATAACAGAGAAATCAATATTGTCGAGGTTTGGAAAATGACTCTAGGCTTCTGAGGGTCAGATACGACAATCGAACCTTATTCAACGGACAGAAAACTTTCCCAAACATTTCTTCGTTAAATTTTTGATCCCGTCCATTACTATTGATACACATTACCCTGAAGTTTTACAAGACCTTGCTTCAACACCAACTAACCGCGAGCGAGCCCTCAACGACGGACCCAACCCGCGGGTCAGTACCGCCATTCACCTTCTCCACCTCGTCTGAGAACAGTCGTCGAAGAAACGCCCTCCCCATACCCGCCGACGTCCGCACAAGCGCAACTCGCCGCTCGCTGTGAATGCCAGACAACATTCAATTTATGATCCTAGAAAAACAGTGCAACTGTTTCGAACAGACGAGACGGCGTGGGCGCATATCCTGCCAGTGCTATCCCTCTCCAACAAGACGCCAAATCCATCACCCACAAAGAAAAACCAACCAGCCCCAGTAAGCAGGGGAACGCGACCAATCATTTACTTTTTCATACACTACCAGACCCGAACAACATCAGAACAAGAGCGCTAAGCTGACCTTGACATCTGGGCCGCAGATGGGCACGGCACTCATCTGATATAACACGGATGCGCAACAGAAGAGATCAAGAAACAGCAAAAAACCGCGCACCACGCCAATCCCACACGGAAAACCTGCCGGAGAGAAGTACATTGAGTGAAATGGAGCTATATCCATGTGAACACACAGGCCAGCCAGATGGCCAGCCCATGGGATGCAATCCAGCGTTCGACGCAAGACAAGCAAGAGACAGGATACATTGCATCTCAACGCCAAAATCTCTCCACGGCACCGCATTTGGATCGACACCGATGTAGGATCGTACACCAAACAACTTGGCGACAGGGGATGGCCAACGGCTTCCCATATGCCAGATTTACGATCCACGTAACCCATGATAGAGCCCCGTTATACCGAAGATACCGAAGACCATCATTCGCCTCATCACCGCATAATCACAACTGCGAGAGAGGACCTTCGAGTTCCAACGAAATCTCGCCATCCACGTGGGGTCGGGCACATCGCCAACCGCACGCATCACCGCATTCGCGCATGGGACCAGATCAGAGACTCTACAAAAGTCCTTTCTGTGCTCGGCGTGCATGATCGCTAATGGAGCAAGGCACTGAGAAAAAGAGAGAGAGAGAAGGAAAAAACACCACAAACAACACAATAGAGAAAGCAGCGATGTGCCTCACTCGGCCCATCATCCACGACAACACACAGCACGTCCAAAAGAGAGCATTGTACGGCTCGGGTAGATCTCGCCATCGACGGCGGGCTAGGACCATCGCCAGCCGCACACATCCGCACAGTGAAGCAATGTCGTACATGCGAGACGCGAAGGGCAGACCAAGTACCGTACCGTGCATACCCTCTCTAGGCTGGAAATGCACATGCGCTAACGGCGCAAGGCGGAATGAATGGGCAGGGAAAAGAAACAGGAGCGGAGAGCTGGGAACGGGGCACGTACCGCCGTTCCGTGCGCCATCAGAGAGGATCGTTCAACCTATTTTAACCAGAATCCAGCCCAGCAGCAGACGCATGATCGACATCGATCGCGTCGTGCACCGCAGGGCAGATTCGGCGACGACCCCCTCTGCGGATCGACCATGAACGACGCCGCGGCTGGGGGTTTGGCTTCGTGCCGCGGGCGACGACAGCGCTACGAGGCAGACGACCGCACCGTGCGTGCGCAGCGGGATACAGCAGCAACGGGCACGGCATAGCCAATTGTTGGTACACGCAGGACCAATAGCGCCTTGCGGACCAGTGGGGGGATCAATGATGACGTGCGCACCTATAGCCACTGACCGCCTCGGTATGCTAGTGTCTCTTCCTCTGCGGGAGTCCATCGACTGCCTGAGCAGTGCGCGTTATCGCCCATCGCCGTGGCTTTGCATGCTGCATGCATTGCGGAACAGTGGGGGGGGATCAATGATGACGTGCGCACCTATAGCCACCAACCGAGTCGGTATGCTAGTGTCTCTTCCTCTGCGGGAGTCCATCGACTGCCTGAGCAGTGCGCGTTATCGCCCATCGCCGTGGCTTTGCATGCTGCATGCATTGCGGAACAGTGGGGGGGATCAATGATGACGTGCGCACCTATAGCCACCGACCGCCTCTGTATGCTAGTGTCTCTTCCTCTGCGGGAGTCCATCGACTGCCTGAGCACCGGTATCGATCGCGTGTCCGTTGAGGTATGGGATAGTCGGTAATACGCGTGTGTTGTGTCGAAGTGAGTGGTAGATGTGTCTGGTCAGCAGCACCGTCAGCGGCCTTTGAAGACGTTTGATTACGGATCGTTAGGTGTGGACTGGTGTGTATTTGAGATGCATGGTACTCACATGGACCAGGCTAGCGTGAGGGTCGGGCTATTCTCGAGGGCGGTTAGGGTCAGAGGTAGTCGTTATCCAAGTCTTGACGGTGCGAGATCCTTTTTGAAACTCCGCTTTGATCTCCCAACCCCATCCCTCGTCTCCGCCCTCCTCCCCAGCACCCTCTTGGGCACGCACGCAGCCCGGTTCGTGCGCCTGCATCACCGCCCCAGAGAGGCCGCGCCCAACGCGCGCGCACCCCACGCCATCGCCACGGATGCGGCACGCGAAGGCAGGGCGCCGCGTTGCTGGCGGGGGTGCGCGTCGCGCTGGCGTACTTGTTCCGCCCATGCTGTCCGTCCAGACGCAGCCTACATGTACATAGGTGGGATGGGATATGGTGAACGACGAAGCCGCATGCACGCCCTCCGCTCCTCAGACCTTCGTTAGTAATATACATGTACGCGCTGTGGTAGTAGTGATTCGTGCTAGGAAGGAGTGGGATGATACGCCTCGTCGTAGTTTCGGTTGGATGTTGGCAAGTAGCTGGATGGGTTTGCGGCGTTACCTGAGTAGATACTATTGAATCAATATTATAATAATATGTGTACCCCGGCGAATACATACAGCAATACAAGCGCGAAAGAAATCCCTACCAGCGAACGGTCCCTCTGAGTCTCAGCAATTTAGTTACTTGATCACCGACGAATCACGAAAGAAACAGTCGCAGAGAACACTGGGCAGGGAAGCATCACTGCCAACAGCACTTGAAAGTTCATCTGATCAAAGTAGCAAATCTCAACCATACAGCGCGCGAGATGCCATTAAGTACATGCCAGTAAACATAGAGCACTTGTGACACATCAACACAACACTCTATTTAAAAGGCCACGCGACGGAATGACACCAGCACCAATCCGAACTGAATGGACAACGCGTACCACGCCAAAACCCAAACAGTGAACCTGCAGGAGAGAACTCATTGCTCCGAAGATCTATCCACGCCATCACGGGCCAGCCAATTGGCCTGCCCGAGGGATGCAGTCCAGCAGTGAACGCGAGACAAGCAAGCGACAGGATGTATCGGAAGTCAACGCCAAATTCTCTCCTGGGATCCGCCGTTGGGCACTGGTGTATGGGATGCCAACCGAGACACATAGTGCGAAAATGAACACCAAGGGAGCAACAGTCCGATACCGGCGCCTCTCTCCTTAGTCAATCGCTCTCGTAGGGAAGTGCGAGACAACGAGAGAGAAAGCACTACAAAGAAGATGAAAAAAGAATGAAAAAAAAAAACCAAGAAAAAAAAGGGAAAAGCAGCGCAACACCCCACAACACCCCATCATCCCCGCCAACACACAGCAACCAAGAGAGGACATTGTACCGCGAGGATATAGATCTGGCCATCGACGGCAGGCCAGGGACGCCGCCCGCTACACATCGGCGCAGTCAAGGGCGCGATGAATAGAAGGACAGGGAAATCAAAAACGGATCAGAAGGGAAGAAATCCGGGCACACATCCTCGTTCCGTGCTCCGTACGACAGACTATGTAGGACAACGACACGACCCACACTCGCACCAAGTCGCGAAGAACCGCGCGCGTGCAGTCGGGCACATCAGCAACCGGCACGGCACGTCTGTGCCAATGCGCCACCAATAGCACCATGGGCACACATGCTATGCGCGCCTCCCTGGCAGGCTATGGGAAGGCGATCTGGTCAGCCAGCGCCGTGGCTCTGCATGCATGCACGCCGCATGTATCGCGGAACAGAGGGCATGATGGCAGAGAACGCGCAGTGAAGCAGTCGCCGAGAATACGAAGACACCAGCACGAAGAAGAGAACGCGCACGTAAGCAGTCGCCGAGAATGAGAATACAATAGCACGAAAAAAGCTAGTAGCAGTGCAACGCCGCACTACACCGCATCATTCCGCCAACACACAGCACGTCCAAGAGAGGGCATTGTACGGCTCGGGTAGATCTCGCCATCGACGGCGGGCTAGGACCATCGCCAGCCACACACATTGGCACAGTCAAGCAACGTGGTACATGCAAGACGCGGGAGGGCAGACCAAGTACCGTACCGTACCGTGCATACCTTCTCTAGGCTGGAAATGCACACGCGCTAACGGCGCAAGGTGGGATGAATAGGCAGGGAAAACAAAACAGGAGCGGAGGCCTGGGAACGGGGCACGCACCGTCGTTCCGTGCGCCGTCAGAGAGGATCGTTCAACCTATTTTAGCCAGAGGTCCAGCCCAGCAGCAGACGCATGATCGACATCGATCGCGTCGGGCACTGCAGGGCAGACCCGGCGACGACCCCCTCTACGGATCTACCATGAACGACGCCGCGGCCTGGGGGTTTGGGGTTTGGCTTCGTGCCGCGGGCTACGACAGCGCCACGAGGCAGACGACCGCACCGTGCGTGCGCAGCGGGATACAGCAGCAACGGGCACGGCATAGCCAGTTGTTGGTACACGCAGGACCAATAGCGCCATGAGAACGCACGCTATGCGCGTTATCGCCCAACGCCGTTGCTTTGCATGCTGCATGCATTGCGGAACAGTGGGGGGGGTCAATGATGACGTGCGCACCTTTAGCCACCGACCGCCTCGGTATGCTAGTGTCTCTTCCTCTGCGGGAGTCCATCGACTGCCTGAGCACCGGCATCGATCGCGTGTCCATTGAAGTATGGGATAGTCGGTAGTAGGCGTGTGTTGTGTCGAAGTGAGTGCGGGATGGTGTCTGGTCAGCAGCACCGTCAGCGGCCTTGAAGACGTTTGATTACGGATCGTCAGGTGTGGACTGATGTGTATCTGAGATGCATGGCACTCACATGGACCAGGCTAGCGTGGAGGTCGGGCTGCTCTCGAGGGCGGTTAGGGTCAGAGGTAGTCGTTATCCAAGCAATATCCAAGTCTTGACGGTGCGAGATCCTTTTTGAAACTCCGCTTTGATCTCCCAACCCCATCCCTCGTCTCCGCCCTCCTCCCCAGCACCCTCTTGGGCACGCACGCAGCCCGGTTCGTGCGCCTGCATCACCGCCCCAGAGAGGCCGCCCCCAACGCGCGCGCACCCCTCTCCATCTCCACGGATGCGGCACGCGAAGGCAGGGCGCCGCGTTGCTGGCGGGGGTGCGCGTGGCGCTGGCGTGCTTATTCCGCCCATGCTGTCCGTCCAGACGCAGCCTACATGTCCATAGGTGGGATGGGATATGGTGGACCCACGCCGCATGCGCGTCCTTCGCACCTCCTGCCTCCCTTCGTTAGTAGTATACATATATGTATACGCCGTGGTGTAATGATTTCATTCTAGGATGAGTGGGATTTTACACCTCGTTGGGATGTTGCGAGGTAGCGGGATGAGTTTGTGGTGTTACTCAAGTAGATGTTATTGAATCAATGTTATAATAATACACGTACGCGGGCGAATACAGCAATAAAAGCGCGAAAGAATCCCGGTCAGCGAATGGTCCCTCTGAGTCTCAGCAATCTAGTTGATCACCGACGAACCACGAAAGAAAGTGAGTAGCCGTCGCAGAGAACAGGTAGGGAATCATCACTGCCAGCACCATTTTATTTGATCAAAGTAGCGAATCGAACCCACACGGCGCGCGAGATACTATTACATGCTAGTAAATATAGGGCATTTGTGATACATCAACACAACACTCTCTATCTAAAAAACTCACGACGGAACACCAGCACCAATCCGAACAGGATGGACAACACATACCACGCCAAACGCAAACAGCGAACCTGCAGGAGAGAACTCATTGCTCCGAAGATCTATCCACGCCATCACGGGCCAGCCAATTGGCCTGCCCGAGGGATGCAGTCCAGCAGTAAACGCGAGACAAGCAAGCGACAGGATGTATGGAAAGTCGACGCCAAATTCTCTCCTGGGCTCCGAGTTTGGGCACTGGTGTAGGAGATGCCAACCGAAACACATAGCGCGTAGCAACACTCGTGCCATCAAAAATGAACCAAAATAACAACAGCGCAATGCCGGTCTCTCCT
This sequence comes from Pholiota molesta, assembly GCA_014925825.1. Lineage (NCBI taxonomy): Eukaryota > Fungi > Basidiomycota > Agaricomycetes > Agaricales > Strophariaceae > Pholiota > Pholiota molesta. The sequence continues at coordinate 51,658 of JACGCK010000127.1, forward strand.
TAGTCGATCGCTCGTTGCGCAGTGCGAGACAACGAGAGAGTAAGCACTACAGAGAAGGAAAAGAAAAACACGAAAAAAAGCCACCCGCAGCGCAATGCCGGCACTACACCCCATCATCCCCGCCAACACACAGCAACCAAGAGAGGACACTGTACCGCGAGGATATAGATCTGGCCATCGACAGCAGGCTAGGGACACCGCCCCCAACACATCGGCGCAGGCAGGCATCGAGGGACAATGCAAGACGCGAAAAGGCGCAGATCAAGGACCGCGCTGCGCATGCCCTCTCTAGGCTCGAGATGTACGGGCAATAACGGAGCAAGGCGGGATGAATGGGCGGGGAAAGAGAAACGGAGCAAAGGGGAAGGGATTGAGCCACGTACTGTCGTTCCGTGCTCCGTCAGAGAGCATCGAGCACCATTTTGAAGCCCAGCAGCAGACACATGATCGACGATGATCGCGTCGTGCAGTGATGGGCTGATTCCGCGGCGACCCTCTCTATGGATCCATCGGGAACGACGCCGCGGCCTTTGGCTTTGGCTTTGTACGCGGACGATGACAGTGATAAGTATTACGCCCACGAACCACTGCGCTGCGAAGAACCGTGGCAGCAACGGGCACGGCACGGCACAGCAATCGAAACAATATACCAATAGCGCCCTGAGGACACACGCTATGCGTGCGGTCCTGGTGAACTATGGGAAGGTGATCCGACCAGCCGGTGCCGGGGCCTTGCATGCTGTACTACGCATTGCGGAACAGTTGGTGGGAGGGGGGACACGGATGATGGAGGGTGCGCACCTATATCCGCCGACCGCGTCGGTATGGTAGTGTCTCTTCCTCTGCGGGTGTCCATCGACGGCTTGAGCATGAAGATCGATTGCGTGTCCGCTGAACAATATGGATAGTCGGTAACGGGTGTGCGTTGCGCCGAAGTGCGGGGGTTTTGTTCTGGGTAGCACAGTCAGCACGCCACGTTAGCGTGGGGGTCGGGCTCTCGAGGGCGGTTGGGGTCAGCGGTAGATCATGATGCATGATGAGTGAAAAGGTCATCAAAAGGGCTCCGTTGCCGCCCGCGAACCATTTTAGAACTCCGCTCAAATACCTTTGAATCTCTCTCCCATCGTCCTCCCCCGCACCCTCTGTGCAGCCTCCGTCACAGACTGTACACGATGTGAATTCACGCCATCGCAATGGGGCTTCCCAACTGCACCTCTGACGCCCAATCCAACCCACCCATGACGCGCATCTCGGACTGCAAGTACCCGTGGCGTTTGAGTACTTCCTGCCACCCGAATCCGCCAGCGCCGCTGTTCCATCTCCCAGCGACCGTACACCGCGCCGACGCGCCACCGGCTCTCGCCTCGCCCCACTACGTCCAACCGTCCCGCCCCGGAGCATCCAGCCTATCCCCGCCGGCCTCGTTTGACACTCGATACCTGTCGAACGTCGCCGACCTTCGACCAGCGGCGACTGTGGATGCAGGGGGTAGGGCCGGATCTGTGGTTGCTGAGGAGGTCGACGGATGCTGAGGTGGGCACCGCTCTCACTGTGCGCTCGTCACACACCAAAAGCCCCCGCGAAACACAGGCTGTGCCAGCGCACACGGCGCTGAGCGGGGCGGAGAAGCGGTCGTCGCGGGACTTCGATCCCGGGACGTGGGTGCGGGTTAGCTGCGTGGGGTGGTAGGGAGGGTCGGGGGCAAGCACGGCCGCTGAACTCGTTCACGCCCCAGCCTGCGCGCAGGCAGGTCGACGCCGCGCTACTGGTGCACGCGCCGATCCACCTGCGCAGCTCTATGTATGCGCCCTGCCGGCGGATGTGCGATGTGGCCCAGCCGATTCGACGCGGTCGGGTGCGGGCGCAGCAGGTGACACCGCGCAAGACATTGGCCACAGCCAACTCGGCACGCCCGCTATCTCCAAACAGCACAATGGGCCTTGTCGACGACCTCCTGCTTCGTGAATCGTGATACGAGCACTACGGCCGCGCTCGACTCCACATTACATTCCCATTTTACGGTCTCTCTTTCTCTCATGCGCCTACAAGCTTTCATTACCGGTTCGGTTCCTCCACTAGCGCACGATCCTCTCGCGGGTTTGCGTCTGGAGACGCTCAGACATCTGTGTTGTTGACGAATACCTGAGTAAATACATGTTCATAGGCATCTATTCTATCTATATAATGTGATTCATTCCGTTAAGCGATGACACCTCTGCGAGTCTCCTGCATCTCGGGACCCATTTCATCAATGACCATGGTCCACCGCGCACTCCGTACGAGAGGATCCGTGCAACAGCGCAGGATCCACGTCCTGCGCCCCTACACTCGACGCGCCCGCAGGACCCCCGATGCGTTCGTGAGGGTGCCTCCGATGCCTGATGAAAGCACGAGCCCTGTGCGTTTACGCGCTGCCAAGATATTATTAGCGTCGCTGGCATCAACGCCGAGGCGCACCAGGTGCATGGAGCCCGCAGTATCTATCAGACACCGCGTCCTTGACTATATGCGTCGCAGACTCGACGCAGAGTGAGAGTGGATAGCATGAATGCGAGTACGTACAGTACATGCATACCTGAATAGCCGTAATAATCATTGCATCGCCCCAGATCCTTGACCAATGAAAAAGCATGCATCGATGACGCAGTCTACGGATGTGCAGCTGTGAGTGGGATAGAACCGAAGATGGGGACCCACGCACGGATAAGGACTTCTCGGGTGTTACATCTGGTGGCGCACCTCCTTATCGATGGTTCGTCAATCTGAAGCCAGAGATGAAGTGCGCCAGCGCACTCACCACCCAAGAGCCACATCCACCAAGAAATCTACGCCGGTGGCATGTACACCCACCACGACACTTGAAGTGTCAGGCAAGGGTGGCGGAGAACGGCTGTGGGTGGATAAGTAAACAAGAGAGGATCCATCAACACGAGCGAGGCATGGAAAAAGGTACGCAGAACATACCACATAGCTCACGCGAAACCTCAGCCTACCCTGCCCACAACCATCCTGCCCACAACCATCGGCTGCAGCTCTTGCGTCGACATTCCGCGGACGCTCGAAGACCGCCCAGCCGTCGATCATGTCGCCGTCGTCCTCTGCCGCGCGCGGGCGTGTCAATGTCGCGTCATCCGCACGGACGCGCAAAACCAAGGACCCAGCCAGAGATCGTGCTTTATTTTCACTGCTTGGGTCTCCACTGGCCGCGCCTGCTGCTTCGTTCCTGGTGCCTCTTGTATGCGAGGCGCGAGGCAGGTTCCCGGCGAATGGATGTGGTGCGAAAGGACAGCGGTGGTTGGAAGGGAGCCGCAGAGCCAGGGCCGAGTTTTGGGATGGTATGCGGAAGCAGAGGTGGCAAGCCTGCTGGCGAGTGGGGGTCCTTGCGCGTTATCGGTGGGTTATGTGCACGGACCTCAGCGGGGTGTGCTACGTGGCGAGGTCTAGTGAGCAACAGCGAAACGGGCTCTTGAAAGGCGATACTCACCTCTGTGAAGCCGCACTCTCGCGTCCTCGAATCTTTCCCCTCCCCTCAAATCCTCTCCTCTCGCTTCGAACACCCATCTACCGTCCCCCCCAAGCCTGCTCATGCGTCTGGAATGGCTTGCTAAGCGGCCTGGTAGTCGGTATCGGGAGGCCTATCTCCCATGGAATTTTAGCCAGTCGATTGAAGAAAGGTTGAAAAGACAAAGACCTCTGCGGCTCCGTGTGGGACGATGGCGACACACACGTGAGCGTGTCGACTCTCGAGACCCAATGTTACGTAATAGACCTCTCGCCAGAGCAATCGATAACGCACTCTCCGCATTCCACCACCCTCCATGTGAACGACGAAGCGTCCGTTACACTGTACGCCCCCAAGCCTAGCTGGGCACAGGCACGGCTACGCAGGCACGCACCACCCACCGCATCATCACGACGTCCGCCCGCAACAGCGCATGCAACGACACCGCCGTGCGAAATGCCTACCACATTCACTGCCATCCATCCTGCCTAATAGGCCGCATGGGCCGTTGAGTGTTTTTCAATTCGGCCGGGAGTGTCGTTCATGCTGCGTCACGGCCGTTCCATCATGGGCCCTGCGTCATCTCACTACGCCTGATCGCGCTCCATCCTCCACGAATGACCGAGCGCCCTGCGCCGATCCCGTTCTGTTATGTCCTAATCCTCCCTCCCCATGTCTAACACGGGCCCTAGTGAGCGCCCGAACCCGAGCGGGGATGCACGACACGTCGATTCCCATCCCACCCAGCGCATCTTGCCTCACCACGCTCGATGGCGCCGATGCAGGTGGCATGTCCCTGCCCGCTGCATCATGGGTGCAGATTGTAGAATCTTTTCCAAAGTTCCTCGCTCGCAGATTCGCGGATGCTACTGCACCTGTGTCCCATCCACGACCGTGCTCGTACGCTGCGTGCCCATTCTTCGATCATGCCTCTCTAGTACCCTCCTTTCGCTTTTTCACCCACATTAGCGTCACATACGGATCCATGCAATCCCACCAGCTGCTCCCGCCAGCGCCCCATCTGATAGCAGACCGGCGCACAGTACTCATGATCCGACGTGCAGCGCATCGCGCGTCGTAATCTACACGCGCGATCGCCGTGCGGGAAGCCTGGTGGGATAACCCACCGCTAGGCTACGCGCACAACGCACGGATTGTATCGAACACTTTGACCTGCCACTGCGTGCGGTCTTCTCTCGCAATGTTGGGTTTGCCTCCAGGAGGGATCGGTGGTCGTCCTTTTTTCTTTCCCTTCCTTCATATTCTTCCTCTTCTTCTTTTTCTTTCTTACTATGTTCGGAACCGTATCCCTTCCCACATAAAATACAATTTTCACGCCCAGAGCCCTATCCGCGCGCTAGCGAGGACCGTCGCGCGATGCTAACTCCCCGACGTGCAGCGCACCGCGCGTTGTATCCCGACACGCGACCGCCGTGCCTGGGCTCCAGCGGGATGAGCACCGCCGGGGCCACGCGCGCCACGCACGGATATGATGCTCGTCACACACGGTCCTCCCGCACGTGCCGGGGTTTCAGCGCCATGGGGGGTCGGTGTGCCGCCGTCCTCTTTTTTTCTTTTTTGCGCCTCCTCCTTTCTTCTTCTCGTTCTTGACACTTGTACATGTGGGGTGGGTATGCCTTCCCCGTGCCCACCCCACATTCACGCGACCCGAACAATTCAATTTTTGATGCGAGGAGCGCAGCGCAGCGGCGCAACTACGAGGTTCGATTTCGGTTCTGCTGTCGAGCGCTTTTATCGTATTCACTCATTACGGGTGTTTATGGCGCGCGACAAGTTTGCCGCTGGATCTGGCGTTTTGGCCCGCAGCGTGCGTAGCACCGATCAAAATGCGTCTTTCTCGAGTCGCTTCACTTCTCTTCGTTCTGCGTGTCGCGGTTCGGGGGCGTTCGTCGAATTGGTTCTTCCGGCTTGTTCGTGTAGCTATTCCATGGTTTACCCGTTCCTCTCTGCAAACTACGCTTCAAGGATTGGAATTTGGGTGTTTTTGGCTGTCCGCCGAGCAGATTTCTAAGACGCTGTTTTTATCTAGGGTGTTCGACAGTTGAAGTTGAATGTTATGTAGCCCACATACACTTCTGTTCTGTCATATCTTACCGCAATCCTAACGTTTTCCGTTAAAATAATGGATTTATTTGACTACGATTGATATTGACACGCCACATGCTGAACGTCTACGCAACCCCTAGCAGTGTACCGTACGTTATCCAGCATCCCGCATGCGGCGGTGAATGGCACGGTGCCCCACCAGTGTCGCCGACGGCCCATCATAACCGTTCGATCATGGGCTCTGCATCAGGCTCGTCGCTTATGATTGTGATTGCTTCGGGTTGGGGGTCATCGCACTAACCCCCGCTCGCGCTTCCACATTGGGAGAAAATGCGGGCTCTGGTGCAGAGCCCGACCACGAGCGGGGACGCGCGGTACTTACATCGCTCACCATCCCACCCAGCGCATCTTGCCTCAACTTCATGCATGATGGCGCCGATGCACGCGGCATGTCCCTGCCCGCTGCATCATGAACCTTCCTGTACCGTTGAGCCCCACTCGCGGATCCGGGAACACAGGTCGGCGCTTTGAACACGATCAATTTCTTCTCTTTCTTTTCGGTGAAGTTTCTCCCTGTGAATTGGATCTGTTCCCTGCTGCTAGCTAAAGAGCCAGATCTAGCTGCGACCGCGATTGCGCATGTCACGCGCCGCGGCATCGGACCCAAAGGTATGCAGGCAAGTCGGCAACCTCGGAGCAGCGCTGCTCTGACGTCGGTAACAAGTCTATGGCATAACGTGAGGTAACATAGATGGAGAGAGAAGAGCGGGAAGAGCATGAATTTGAATCAAGAGTCAAAATTGCCAATAGCATGAGTCAGGCATGAGTAATAGATCCGAATCCATGCGACAGGATTGGGCTAGTGCAATGCGAAAACACACATATCGAGAACCACTACAGTCCAGATACATGATAAACACGAACGCCAAAAGTACACCACCACACTGCGACACCACACGGACATTGAGCAAGCCGACACAGAGAAGCACCGATACGGGTATGGGCTACCAAAATATCATTTGGCACTATGGATGTTGCTTGCAAAGCGAACACGTAGTGTGCAGCGGCATGGATGACATGTCGACCAAATGAATATGACCTCGATAGCCGTGCCTCTCTTCGTGCTCCCAAGCGGGCCCATGTACAGTGTACCCGAAGTTCATTGAGAAACGAAGCCACAAGGGAGTCGGGACACAACAACAAATTAGAATGAAAATAGAACAGGCAAGTGAAACATTATTCCGAAGATCATCTACACCTGCGAGAGAGGACATCTCTACCTCTGTTGACGAGATCTCGCCCACAGTTCGGGGCCCGGAACATCGCCAACCACACGCATTAGTATTGGAGCATGGGAGGGCAACGAGCGGAAGAGAAAAACAGGAACTAGAAAAAGAAGAGAAAGAAAAAAGGAAGGTAGCGAAATGCCGCACTGGAGCCCCATATCCCCGCCAACACACAGCAAGTCCAAGAGAGGGCAGGGCATTGCACCACCAGAGTTTAGATCTCACCATCGATGGCGGGATAGAAACGTCGCCAGCCGCCCAAATCGACACAGTCAGGCAAATGAAGTACACGCAAGACGCAAAATAACGCAGATCAAGTACCATGTCACGCATACCCTCTCTCGGCTCAACATGCAAATGCCTTAACGGAGCAAGGCAGAATGAATGTGCAGCGGAAACAAAAATAGAGCGATACGGAAGTGAGTGCGGTATGCACAAAGGGCTGATTTCGAAGCGACCCCCTTTATGAATCAATAGCGAACGACAGCGCGGCCTAAACCCTCAGTGCGGCAGCGATAGAAGGCACATGAACCACTGTGCTGCGAAGAACCGTGCATCCGCAGTTGAGTATGGCAGCAATGAGCACGGCACGGTAAAAGCGATGCGACGTTACCAATAGCGGCATGCAAACACACGCTATGCGCGTGGTCCCTGGTGGGCTATGGGAAGGCGATCTGACCAGCCGATGCCGGGGCTTTGCATGCTGTATGCATTGCGGGGCAGTGGGGGTGGACAAGGATGATGGAGGGTGCGCACCTGGATAGCCACCAACCACCTCAGGGTGCTCATCGCGGTCTCTTCGTCTGCGAACTCCTACTGGCTGTTTGGACCTGGGCATCAATTGTGTGTCGTTGAATGGTAGGGGTCGTCCGCGGATGGGCGTTTGTTGCGTCGAAGTGCGGGAATATTCTTCGGGTAGCACTATCGATGGAGATAGTTGATCGGAAGTCAGTGGGAGTAGACGCATGTGTACGTGAGATAGATGAGACTCACATAAGGGGGCGGTCAGTGGTAGTTGGAGAAGAATGAGTGAGAAGGGTCGTTCCGTTCCAGCCCACCAGCTCCATGTTAAAACTCCGATCCAACGACATTCAATATTCAATGCTGCACCCTCCTTCCACGCACCCTCTACATTCCCTCCGTCTGAGACTCTATATGATGTGAGTGTGTGAATGCAAATTCGAAATGTGAGTTCCACCCTTGAACCTGAGAGCGTTCGACATCGTTCTAAAAATTTCTCTCCATGCTGGGAAGCCAGGTTATTGAAGCCCCGCTCGGCATGCCTATATACATCCGTCCTTGGATGTGTTTAAATGCGCTCTCGCCCAGATACTTCACGTATCGCCTAAAGCAATGGGAACTAGTGTAACAGCTTCTCGCACATAACTAGCCGCTGACATTCGCTCTAAAGGACGTGCGTTCATGGATGCAGCCATCTGGGAACCAGATTCGTCTATCAAAGTAAAGTGACCTACTTATGAAGGATCAAAGAGCTAATAGAAGCGATAGAAACAATTTTATGGCGCAGATCCTCCTAACGCTATCCCCCTTCATAAAAAGACGACAAAACTATATAAACCATAAAAATTTCAAACAACATCAGAGTAAGACCGCTGAGCTAACCTTTACATCTGGGACGCAGATAAGCGCTCATATGAGATAACAGGAATGCGCAATACCGCCTCCATATATAGTGAGTCTCAGATGTGTTGGGATGAGCGCTGTATAATGAGTAATTACGCGGGATCACAACGCCCCATTGATATAATTTAAAGTATAGCTAAACATAGTAGCCAGGTGAAAACTGAGGACTAAGTACAGGCAATGGGTACCCGATATAGACTCACATCGTTGCCCAATCCGTGGCCGCGACGTCGCGTTGGGCTTTCGTTAGGCTAACTACGACGATGAGTGCCTCAGAGCCTGACTCGGCACCAACGACTCGGTGGAAATGAGTCTTAAAATGATCAATGTTGCAATACTATTCTCCAACGCTGCGCGTCAACGGTCCAACAAAGCTGCCTACGACGACGACGACATAGCCGCGACGAACACTGCGCCTGTGGCCTGCGAGCATATATCCGGGCGCAGCGTAAAAGTACTCAGTATTGGATAGTCGCACCTTGTATACCAGTAGCCCCGCGGGCACACGCGGTGCGCACGCTGGAGACGACGGGACGGCGCTACTGAGTACTGCATCCGCGCACGCGCGAGATAACGGGGGGCCTGAATCGGTCGCCAACCACCAGAGCGCCGCTGCACCTCCACGAATACGGATAGGGTCCTCAGTCAAGCCATGATGAGAGAACGGTCTACCAGCTCGACCCGTCAGCGGTATCTGGAGACCAAAAAACCGAGCACGCACATCCGATGGGCGCGGACGACAGAGAAGAGGGGCAGAACATTGTCTGAATTGAGTTTAGAAACCATTCGCATGCAGAATAACGCAGCGTTCACCTGGGTCAATACAGACATCGAGGCACCGCTTCAACAACGAGAGACAGAGCAACAGAGAGGAAGGAAGAAAAAAAGAAAAAAAAATGTAAAAAAGCAGCGAAATGCCGCACCAGTGCTCAATATCCCCGTCAACGCATACAAATCTAAGAGAGGGCGTTGCACGGCATTTATCTAGATCTCGCCATCGACGGCAGGCTAAGAACGTCGCCAGCCGCACACATCGGCGCAGTCAAGCAATGAAGTACAATGCAAGACGCGAAAATGCGTAGATCAATGACTCTGCCACGCATGCCCTCTCTGTCTCTGGGCCGGCGCACAGGCAATAGCGGAGCAGGGCGGAATGAATAGGCCGCGTAAACATAAAAAAAAGGGAGCAGGAGGCACACACCATCGTTGCGCGCTCCGTCGTAAGAGAGGATCATCACAAGTTTTTTCTGGACAAGCAGCCCAGCAGCAGGCGCATGATCGACAGCGATCGCGGCGTGCAGTGCAGGGCTATTCTCGCAGTGATCCCCTCTATGGACCAATCATGCACGACGGCGCGGCCTAGACTTGCAGGACGGCAGACGACGGCGGCGGTACATACGTGATGGACACGGTTACGAGCGCCGCGGGATACAGCAGCACGAACACGGCATAGCAAACAAAAAGCGCAATAGGAACCAGGGCACCAGATGGGGACGCACGTTCTGCGCTGGTCCATGGTGGGCTCTGGGAAGCGATCGGCCATTGCGATGCCGGGGATTTGCATGATGTATGAATTGTGGAACGATGGGGGGTGGGGGGAACAACGCTGATAGGAGAGTGCGCACCTGCATAGCCGCCGACCGCCTCGGGATGCAGGCCGTCGTCTCTTCACCTTCAGGTTTCTACTCGCTGCTTGAGCATGGAAATTGATTATATGTCCATTGTTGCGTGGAAGTGGGGGAATGTTCTTCTGTTTCAAACCGTCAGCGATCTTTATAGATAGAAAGATGCACGTCTGTTGTGGGGTTACCCTGGTCGATTACGATCTGAATTGGCCGTTGATGTCGATGAGATTCGGTGGGCGGCACCTGCGTCCTAGGGCCAGCTTTAGACGAGTTCAATCATCGCGCTGTTGTCAAGGCATGGGTCGGTGATAGGTGTATCAGGACATGTAGACTGGGGCTGCCAAAGGAGAATGAAGGAGATGGTAAGAAAACAGGTCCGTTCCAGCCCGCTCAACCCATTTTAAAACTCCGATTGAATATCCTGGATCTCTCCGTTCACATCAAGTTCACATGCACAACCGTCCATCGTCCTCTCCGCTGTCCTCTATCGCATCCTCTCCGAGTCTGCTAAGGTCTGCTTTTGCCGCTGCGCCTATACCTCCCCGGACGTCTGCGGCTAACTGTGCTGCGCACCCGTGTCCATTCTCGGAGCACACATCGACAGCCCGCAACGAGCATCTCAAAGTGCGTGTGCGGGTGTCCGCTTTCTGCATCCCGTACCGCCGCTTTCCTATCTCCTGATGAATCGAAGGCGATTCGCCGTGCTGACACACCCACTTACCTCTATTCAACCACCCCTGTCTAGACCCCCCGACTGCTCTCTCTGGTCACAATGAACAGTCAACGTTTCGAAACTCGTCATCGCTGGGCCCAAACGAGCAGCAGTCACAACCCAAGCGGTACGCCGTCGCGCAGGCAGCCCGAAAAGCATCGCGAGGGGCCTAGCTTGCACAACCCGGTCGCTGAAAACTGAACCCGCACCACTCTCTGGCACACGGCGCATGCCCAAGCGAAGTCGAGCGCGCATGCGATGCGCGCCCAGCAACGAGCCGGCGCCGCGCCCTCGCAGCTGTAGCTTATAGATACCGCCAGGATACAGCCACGGGTGCGCACGCTCAGCTTTCGCTTGTTTACTCACAATGTCCTAACATGATTGTACAGTTTCGCCGTGGTGAAATTCGGCAGGCTCGCCAAGCTCATGGACGAAGGCAAGCCGCCCGCATTTTCCCCGCATCCCGGCAGGTCCATGTTTGGTGGGCGTCCGCATCGTCGTCACATTTTAACTTCCTAGAGAGGACATCCACGGCCAATTCAAGTTATCGGATCCGATGTCGTGCGCCGTCTTGCGATAACCGCTTGAGCATTGTGCATTGTTGGGGCTGGTGGTTCTACTATTCCAGCGTCAACGACACGGATGCCAATTTGCTTGTTTTGCTGTGGGTCCTCTCGTGGAATGAATGAAAATTGGCGACGGCAGTCGATTTATATTATTAAGTAGTTCTGTTGTATCACCCATTGGCTCGCATCCATGCCTCGCATCATCTCCTTATATCCCGAATTCTAGAGGCATCGTTTCATTGCGGTTTCGCAATTTCTAACAGTAATTCATTGCGTACAACAACATTATCATGAATATTTTCCTCCATCCGCAGTATGGACTTGGTCTCTCTCCTTCTCGCACATGGAAGCCATGAATATGTCTACCAACAGGCAAACAAGGAGGACGTGAACGTAATTAAAGCGCGTCAGCAAAAGAATGTGCGAGCACGGCACTCAGTATCCTCCTGCTCTTGGATCGAGCCCCGCGTACGATGTACGGTACCGCGGGGTTTCTTTGCCAGTTTTCTGAGCCTCGGATATTTTACTGAGTTGCATGTGGCCGAAATGTACTTCTTGCAGTTAACACATCAAAATGTATTGTACGCCTACAAGGTTTTCCAAAAGATAATTGCCCTAACAGTATACTCTCATGAACATCTTGTCTGACTCCGCTTTTTTCAAATAACGCTTAAACGTGTAGAAATAACCTACGTACATCGACATACATACAGCAGTAATAATCAACGAAATGTCCTCTTCTTTCCACGTAGCGTTCGAGAACTTAATCTCTGACATGGGATTTTCCGCAGACAGCATGCTCGCTAAACTTAAAAATGTAATAATAAGTTTTGCGTCATTTTGTTAAAGATAATTGTTCCCCTAAGAAATTTAAAGTTAAAGGAGGCAGAACATCGTCTACCTTCGAATTTGGAAACCATTCGTATAACACGTACATAGTGTCAATGCGTATTACCGACAACAACAACCGCAGAGTCGATCAGAAGATCAACAGCCCAATACCGGCGCGTCTCGCGGCAGCCAATCCAGATCTCAAGCCTCTCCGACAACGAGAGAAATCGCAAACAAGTGGGGGAAAGAAGACCAAAAAATGCGAAAAAGCAGCGAAATGCCGCACCAGTGCTCAACATCCCCACCAACGCACAGCAAATCTAAGAGAGGGCATTGCACGGCAGGGTATTTAGATCTCGCTATCGACGGCAGGCTAAGAACGTCGCCAGCCGCACACATCGGCGCAGTCAAGCAATGAGGCACATGCAAGACGCGACAGGGCGCAGATCACGTATTGTACCACGCATACCCTCTCTGGGCCCGGCGGGAACAGGCAATAACAAAGCAGGGCGGTATGAATGGGCAGCGTAAACATGAAAACGAAAACGGAGCAGGAGCGGCACACATCGGGGCGGCACACACCGTCGTTGCGTGCTCCGTAAGAGAGGATCATCACAGATATTTTTCTGGACTAGCAGCCCAGCAGCAGGCGCATGATCGGACATCGATCGCGGCGTGCAGTGCAGGGCTATTCTCGCAGTGATCGTGACCCCCTCTATGGACCACCCGTGAACGACGGCGCGGCCTACACTTGCAGTACGGTAGATGATGAGACGACGGCGGTACAAACGTGATAAACACGGCTACGAGCGTCGCGGGATACAGCAGCATGGACACGGCATAGCAAACAATAAGCGCAATAGGAACCAGGGCACCAGATGGGGAAGCGCGTTCTGCGCTGGTCCAGGGTGGGCTCTGGGAAGCGATCGGTCATTGCGATGCCGGGGCTTTGTATGCTGTATGCATTGCGGAACACTGGGGGGGTGGGGGGAACAGCGATGATGGGAGAGTGCGCACCTGGATAGCCGCCGGCCGCCTCGGGATGCAGGCCGTCGGCTCTTCGCCTTCAGGCTTCTACTGACTGCTTGAGCATGGACGGATGGGCGTTTGTTGGGTCGAAGTGAGGAGATATTCCTCTGCTTGGAACTGTTAGCGGTCTTTGGAGACAGAAAAATGCAGAACACACATCTGCTGAGGGTAAGGGAGAATGACCCTGATCGATTGTGATCTGGTTGAAATTGCCGTTGATGGGATTCGATAGGCGGCACATGCGTCGTAGGGCCGACTCTAGACGCTAATAAAACCTTCGATTTGTAGATCAGGACTGATCTAGTCGCAGAGCATCGGCGCACTGGCCTTGGCGTTGGGTACAGCCGCTCTTGCATGTACAGCATTGGGCATTTGCCTCATTTCCTTCGTGTTCATCTCAAAGTGGGCGTCCTGTAGGTACTGGTTCGCGTACGCCCACATATCGTAAGAGAGTCTGCCGAGCTTTAGAGGCTGCCTGAAGCTATGCGCTTCCCATTGGACGCTAAGGTTCTGACGATTGATCAGTAAGAGTTCGTATGCATATGTGGGATGGCTGAAACTAACTGATTCAGGGCAGAGTTCAATAATCGCGCTGTCGTTAAGGCATGTGTCGGCGATAGGTGTATGAGGACATGTATACTAGCGCTGGCAAAGGAGAACGGATGAGATCACCTGGCTGTAAAGCATGGTCCCACCCGGTCGAAATTAGTAACATGAACAAACAACCCGATTTAGCAACATGTCGGTTGATGATGTTGGGTACTCGTTCGAAAGTCGCCCCCGAACAAACATGTGCAAATCGTTCGTAGGGGGCGAGTTCAAAAGTTGCCCCCGAACAAATAAGTACAACGTGAACAGGCTGGGTACTCGTTCGAAAGTCGCCCCCAAACAAACATGTGCAAATCGTTCGTAGGGAGCGAGTTCAAAAGTTCCCCCCGAATAGTGATTCTATGGTTTGGTTTGGCCTGGAAACCATGGCTTTGGCCTGGCTTTCCCTGGCTTTGGCTTCACTTTTTTCAGGCCAAGGCCAAACACTTTGGCCTTGGCCTGGTCTTGGCCTGGCCTGGCTCAGGCCATGGCTTGCTGGTGAAATATAGCACATGACAGTTCCAGATAAGATTAGATTAATCGAATTCATTCTACAACTTCGACATCACTACTACTATCGTCATTATCGGCATCCACAACAATTTGATCCCATGAAAACGAATCTTGGGACTCAAATGATGCTGACACATTATCCAACGTCTCCTCCAGCAAATCCATCTCTTTTTCGACCTGGGCAGATGTCAAGACTTCACGGAAAATTAAATCATTACGATATAAACATTTGAGGCATTGCAAAGCCTCGACAATATCTCCCTTCAATCGATTCCGGCGCTTACTGATTGTGATTCCTGCAGACGAAAATGAGCGCTCGCTTGAGACTGAAGATGCCATAATAGCGAGGTAATCTTTCGCAAGTGAAGCCCAAGTTGGATAGCGATGTGCATTGCGCTATACAGAAAAGTTAGTTCATGCTGATGCGACAGAAGCGAAGAAATAAGCAACATACCCCCCACCATTCAACCACATTGACGTCGGCATCTGTTGCCTCAGCAGTGTTGATATAGCGCTCGAACTCAGCGAGACATGGGTCTGCTGATTGTTGTGTATCATTAATGTCGTCATCCTCGGAGTCCGAGTCTACAGCAGATTGACGGAGCAGTCCTTCACCTGGGGTCGCTTTTTTGGGGCGAGATGCACTTGCTGTAGTGGACAATGTATGGAGCTGCTTAAACCGCTCTTCGAACTACATGATTGTATATTAGTAAGTCCTGCTATACCGAGAGAATAACCCAACGTACCTTATTTTTGAGAAGCTCAAGCACTTCCCATTCTAACGCAGCATCCCAATGCTTTCGAAAATGTGCCATCTTTCGCCCCGGATGTAATGCTGTTTGAGAATTTGTTAGCGAAGTACCAAATGAAGGAAATAAAACTTACCCATGGCCAAGATATGAGCATCTGACTCCGCCGTCTTGACGTAGTATTGGTTGAGCTTCTCTGTCGCGGCTGTGAGAGCCTCGCGGAAAGGTCGATACCTTATACGTGCACCAGGTGATTTGCGCTTGTCCCAGGCAGCGTAAAGGGTTTCGACGGCAGGCAATGCATTGTAGAGCGTTGGAACCTTTGCAGCAGAGAAGGCTTGCTGGGCCTGATCAGCAAACTATAAATTTCAATCCGTCAAATGATACTTGGCACATGGCGAAGAGAAATTCATACCCCGAGTAAGTCGCAAAATGTGCTCACTCGTTCCCACTCTGCGTCTGTTAATCGGAGGTCCATAATTTTGCTACGCTTCTCGAGGTTCGGTTCTTTGTACGCAAGGTCGAGTACGAAAGCATTGACAGCCTATAGTACATTTGGTTAAGTAAACACTCGATTTACTGGATTTAAATAATAAACATACCGCCTTCCGTGACTCAGCTCGATGGAGCATAACATATGTAGAACTCCATCGTACTTTCATATCAAGAAGGAGCTGAAGAAGTATCTTCACTCCTTCCCGCACTTGGACAATCTTGAATAACTCCTTGCGCTGCGATGACGAACGAGCCTACAATAAACGTAAGTATTAGAATTAGGAATAAAAAGACGTACGAACCTTTACGCATATTGCACGAACAAGCCCAACCTCGTCGCGGTTTGTACCATTGGTGTCTGGTAAGTGTTCTTCGTCGGAATGGGGATTGAAGTATTTGGATTTGCTTCGGGTTGAGATCAGAGCTTGCGTCGCAAGATTGATAATGTGTGCTAGACATCTTATGTTTCATATTAGTACTCCGAATATCAACATAGAATCACATCATACGACATACCGAATATGTCTCTTTTTTATATCGTATGGGCGCCCGGTTTTGATCTCGTATAGTCTAGCAAATTCCTCCATCATCGTGATGTTGTTGGCGGCATTGTCCGATGTCAGATGTCCAACCTAACATCAATTCAACTTAAGATTAGTATACCGTTTGTACTCTTAAATTAAATAGAGAACGCACCTTGTGTACAATATTCAAGCGTTCGCAAATCTTATATACTGCCTGGCCAAGGCGAACACCATCGTGCGCCGTGTTCATCTGTACAAATCCGATAATGGCGTTTTCGAGTTTCCAAGTCCCAGGGCTGGTTTCTTCAATCCAGTGGGCCGTTACGGCGAGGTAGCCGTCAACATTCGAGGCCTGCCAGGCATCACAGGTGAGACTGATCTCACCGGTGACGGCCTCACTCTGTAAGACACATAGAAAATTAGTTACGGGCAAGCGTGCGCAAGACTAACTTAGAGATACGTACGTTTAAACGGTCCCTCAATGCCTTCATTTGATTCCTGAATGTGTTGATGATTCCTGCTCGCGTTTGCTCTGGGTTTGGAATTTTTACAGGCCGCGTTGCTCGCTCAGCGACTCGGATCATATGTTGGAATGAATGATGCTTGAGGGCTTGGATGGGCTGATTAAATAGATTAGATACCTTATGCAATGCGCAAGTAATTGCAGCGTACCTGATCCGTCTCCACCAACCACTGAATAGCGGCCTCCTTGAAGAGTTCGTCGCTGTAGATGATGGGCTTTTCGTTAGGCTTTTGGACCGAAAAATGGTCATTGACAGCCGTTTGTTTCAGCGAGTCCCGTTCAGCCGCGCGCCGTGCACTCGAGTCCTTCGGAAGCATAGATATGAAGTGGTTATCTTTCGCCCATCGACGATAGACATCCTGAAGATTGTAATTAAGCATGAAAAATGAAATATATATCAGAGTGAGACGTACACTGTGAAGATATTCCATATGGCGTCGCATTGTCGAAGTGTCGGATAGGACAATTGTATCCTTTTTGGCGCAGTTCTTTCCAGCCCTAAAAATACATTCATGAGTGAAATAATACATAGATCACATAAAAGAACATACTGGCAAGTAAGGCATGTACTACGTTTGGTGTCTGGAACGGCCTTGAAAAAATATTTGACGTCAGCGGTCGGGTTTGATTTATTCTTCCTTGAAGATTGCTCATTATCTGCATCATCCAGATCGATGACTACGACGTCACGATGCATCCCGTCCTCATCGACAGTAGAGCTGTCTAAGACTTGTTATTAGGAGAACAAAATTAATGAGTACGAATAAGTACCTCGATTGCTCCGGTTTCTTTTTTTGGGCTGTGGTGCTGGCGGTGTTGCTACTTCATCGTCTACAGATATCGCGGGGTCTGGCGAATAACTCTGATCGCCATCAGATAAGCTTAACGGGCGTTTCCTAGAGTTAGAGCTCGCAGGCGTTGGCTGGGTGGTAACATGAACAGGATCCGTATTGGCCGCAGGTGTCGTATTGGTAGGCGCAGGAATAGCCGTGGCTGATGGATTTTTTAATAGTCATAAATCGTGAAATCAATGTGTTACGTACCATTTTCTGGCACAGCTGAGACTTGTTGAGCTTCAGGACGGCGATGAAAAGAAAGAGCCGGCGGTTCCGTATTGTTTGCATCACGGAGCCTTGGTGCTGGGTTGATTGTGCGGTTAGGGCGACTTGTCATAGATTAACGGATTATGGGGGTGTTTTTGGGCTAGGATGGGGGCTTAGAACTCAAGAGACTCAGGTGCTTTGAGTGAGGATGAGGGCTTAAAAAATTATTTATTTGTGTATATATATTGATTGCGCGATCAACATGATCAGCGCCGTGCGCGTCCTAGGGTATCAAACATGGTGCGGGCGTCGCGCGGCATTGAATGACATGCCACAAGAGTACAGGCAGTCGTACCGAGTGGTCGTACCAAGCTCCTGAAGGCGCGCCGGACTCCAGAGAGTTGACAAGCCCAGATGTAGTTGATATACATGGATCCGACACTGATGTGTTGCTCATGTAGCAAAAATCGTGATCGATGGGGGCGATAATGGCATCGCGGGACTGAGACCCATATCGCAGAGCCAACGGCGACAAGGGAGTTACCTTGTCCTCCTATGAAAGTGCGACGAGGCGCTCGTCCGCGTTATTGCCCTCAGTAAGCGCTCGAGCGCACGCACGGCTGTCAGCCAACTCCTGGATTGCAGAATGTTAGCTATATGGGCAGTGGAATCGAAGATGCGATGCACCTACTGTCCCTCGTTAATCCGCAGCCTCGCTATGGCCCATCGTGGCGGCCCCGGTATTTTGTTGTCCGTATAATTCGCCGTGTTTGTATGACATTGGTCATAGCATATTTGTCCTATCGAATTGGGTTAGCAGTGGTGGACGTCGTGCGCGGCGGTGGGCCCTGGGCATTGTGGGGGGGGGGGAACAGGGCATTAGGTGGTGGTGGTTCAGAAGGAAGAGGGAAGGACTTCGATCTCTCACGAAATGTCACTTGTGAAACAACGAGAGTGGCTCGCGGTCAGTCACGTGACCTACGGGAACGCCGGACCGCGACCCACAGGCCATGGCTCAGGCCACGGCTTCTGGCTTGGGAAATCTCAAGCCAGAGCCACAGGCCAACCTAAGCCAAGTCCATGGCCTGGCTTTGGCCTGGCTACCAAGGGCTGGTTTGGCCTGGCTTCTGGCCTCCAGGCCAAACCATCAAATCACTACCCCCGAAGAAACAAGTGAAAAAAAAAATTCACCTCCCTCCTTTTCTCCCTCCCCAAACCCGACATAAACTTAAAAAGAGGTGCAATTGAATTAATGGAAGTTATTGCCTATTACATCAGACCAACATACCAACAACATACAGTGGTCTTGGCCAAATCCCTTACATTTGATTATTGCTGCTGGCGCGCAATTCTGCCCAAAATAAAACAACCAGGCATAAATTTTTTTTGAATTCTTCACTTCATATCATCTTATTTCCTTATCTCCTATGTCACTACCAGCAACATACAATAATATTCATAAATTTGAATCGTTTACTATCCTCGGCAAATGTACTTCTTTGTAAACACCACTTAATCCTAAGTTCTAAGTTCTAACATCAACCTAAGTAATAAGGTAAAGCTCATTTAATTATGATACTAATAAGTACTTAATGTTTACAATGTTCGGCCAAAAAATCTGTACATGTTCCTACTTGACGCCATAGCCAAACAGCATACTACAGCCAGGTGCTGAGGCGACGCAGTCGACCCTTTATGGTAAAAGAACAGGTCCGTTCCAGCCCGCTCAACCCATTTTAGAACTCCGATTGAATATCCTGGATCTCTCCGTTCACAACCGTTCATCGATTTCATCCTCCTCTCCGCCAACTCTCCGCTGAGTCTGCTTGTGGCGCTGCACCTCTACCTTCCCTACATTTCAGTCAACTGTTCCGCGCACCTGTCGCCATTCAAGTGCGATGGAGATTACATTTACAAGGCTTGGGAACAACGGTAAGCACACTCGTTTTGCTACTTCCGGATCCCACCCCTCCTCTGCACCGAGCGGCCGCTCGAACTCTCTGATGCTAATCACATCACACAGAAGACGTATAACATAGACCGCATCGGTCGGTTATGGAGCGCAGGCATCGCAGGCAGGCTTGTGAGTCGCTGATCAGTCGACGATCCATCCTGAGATCTGAGAGCTGAGTTGCTGCGCACAGTGCTGCTGCAGATGCATGGAATTGGACACCCCACTGTGAACACATCCCAAGCCAACGCCTGAGCCGACATACCGAGCCCCCAGGAGATGACGAACAGGGCGGAGAGGGGCAGCAGCAGCAGCCGTGGGCGCGGTCTGGCCGCCATTCATATGAGCCATTGGAAGTATGCGTTCCACCCAAGCTCGATTGCCGTGTTCACGCCTACGCATAGTACCCAAGCCCAGTACGTTTTCGCCACCCATCACCACTGGAGGCTCGCTGAGACCTTGCCCTTTTTACTACCAAACAGCCTGGCGTCATGCAGCGCATCAGCGGTAGCATCGGTGATATTCAGTGATCTTTGCAGTTTCACAACCGATCTCGCCAATGATAGCTTCTCTCTTCTGATTCATCCTGATCTAGCTTTCGTTGTCTTCGTGAGTATCGATCTATAATTATCGTTTCTCTACTACTCCTTATCACGATACTGCAAATGCGCGAGGCGGCAGCGACTCGGTGTCGGACCACTGGGAGGCTAGTGCTCTTACCTTCCCCTTGGCTTCCTGGGTTCTCCCTGAGGCAGCCTTGGGAACGTTAACCTCGCGTTTCTGTGTCTTTCAGTGTTGACCCCGAGCTCATTGCCATGTACGTGTTTGCGCATTCATAGCCAGTTTACCGCCCTGGAGCAAGCCAGCTATGCAGTGTCTGCGCGAGTCTGGTTTGCTTGCTGATCCCATTTGTTTCGCACTATGCGTGGCAGTGCGTGATTACTACTGTGCTTTACCGTGCCTCCTTTCCGGTCGCACTCTTCGCACGAGCCCACGCCCGTTTCCAGTTCCAATGCTCTGTGAGTAGAGAAGTGCTGCCTGCTACGTTGCCTTTGGACCCGATGGGCTGTGTTGTACATCTGCACGTACTTCGCACGCAGCTAGGTCTGGCCTTATGGCCAGTACTATTGCAGGGTCTAGATCACCCCGTATTCGAAGTGTCGCTTCTCTACTTCCTGCCGAGTGTTCATTTGTGGTTTGATTTTCGCTTTGGTGCGTAGATATATTGATTCATGTGTAGACATACATGCCTCTGGGTATCTTGTAGGTAGTAATTGACGATTGGGAAGCATTCTAAGCATCCTGCGAAGATGCTGGCAGTATCTCTTCACCAATAGACAAAAAAAGTAGAGTGAATACTCAGTATTCATACTTTTTGTGCGCGTACTTCAACCAAACATGCTTTCGACGAGCCACGCAAGACAGTATGCAGGAAGACAGACGAGCGACCAGGATGAGCTCGTGCGGTCCCGGGAAGGTTGGTTCGTGATAAATCGATGACGTCCTGATTTGATGCCAAGGACAAGCGGGACAAGCGCATCGACATCTCAGAGCATTGACCATCTCGATTCTCCCTGATTGAATTGCAAGACGCCCTCAGTACGCTGTACTTACTCGAATGCCCCACAGCTTGTTCTCGGTCGTTAGCAGCATCAACATCATGCATGTCGACTTCCACGCCCCTTTTGGGGGCAAACACTACAAGTGCTGGCGACGCTGATAACCACTAAATCGGCTGTGGTACGCGTCATCACCTTGTCCCATACATGCCGCGAAAACACGCCGATTTATAATGCTGAACATGACTAAACTTACTACTGCGACAGAATTCGAGCGCATCTTTTCACATGGTAGACGAGCGTCTACTGATAACGATCTTGCATTGGTAATAAGTGTTTCTGTGTTATTGCTGTTGAGCAATACGAATTCGGTATAAAAGGTTCGTTCTTCAAAGTCCTCAATAACATTATCCTCTTTTCGATCATGTCTAGCCAGATTTATTTCGTTGCAGGAGCTTCACGAGGCATCGGTACGTCACTGCACTGTTCCGTTTTCTATCCACTAAATTTACTTTACAATTCATTATACAGGCTTAGCCATTGTCGACTCTATCGCGACCAAGGACCCCTCCGCCATCATCTACGCCGGCGCGCGCGATCCAGCCGGCGGCGCCTCCCTACTCAAAGCGCTGGTGGCGAAGTATCCCGGACGCGTCGAGATCGTGAAGTACGTCGCCGGCGACAAGGTGGGCAATGATGCCGTCGCGGCGCAGATCAAGGCGAAGCACGGCAGGGTGGATACCGTGATTGCCAACGCAGGTAAGGTTCAGTATCTCTGCGCTTCATGCTATGGTGTACTTACATTCACGTTACACTAACTCCTAGGTATCGCAAATTATGCGGGAAAGGCTGTCGAAACGCCTGTGGACAAGTTCCAGGAGCATTTCTCGGTACGCTCACACTCTCTCTGACTAGTATTTGCATGAAAACTCACACAACGATAGGTCAACGTCCTCGGCCCCGTCGTCCTCTTCCAGTCCTTCAGCGCCTTACTCAAAGCCAGTCCTCTACCACGGTTCATCCCCATCAGTTCCGGCGGGGGAAGCATGGGGGCCACTCAGGCAGGGGGGATGGACATCGCGGCCTATGGCGCGAGCAAGGCCGCGCTGAACTTCGTCACGCGGAAGATCCACTTCGAGAACGAATGGCTGAGTGCGTGATCGAATCAGGATACTCTGACGAGGATGCCGCTCTGACACAGTCCACAGTCGCGTTCCCGCAATGTCCTGGCCCGGTTGAAACCGATATGGGTATGTACCATGTCTATTATTGTACTTCTACCTCACTCGCTCGCTGACGCGCATTGCGTATGTATCAGCAAGGTCCATTTTGACCGAAGCCGCGAGCGAGGAGAGCCAACGCCTCAGGAGCTCTATGCGTCAGCCGAACGTCGCCGCGGATATTATGGTAGATATCTTCATCACGTCCACGCGCGAAAAAAATGGAGGGCAGTTCCTGAACGTAGAGGGCGGAACGCATCCATGGTGAGCATGATTTATACCGCTATTCCACATCGGATATGTCGGTGTGCCTGTATGGCGCTTGGCCACTTGGTAATTGTGAGTTTGTAATTGGGGATACGTACATTGTTGATACTCTGAGCCCGTCATATATAGGAGCGAGTCATATTTGGGACTAATTTTGCGCAAGGCATGTTCGTTATGATATCATAAATATAGGATTACATTTCAGGCAATCCGTATGCATCTTTTTCATCATTAAAAGAAATAGTCGCACTGCATGGGATTTCTACCCAGGCGCTCATCTCCTTCAAAGATTACATGTTTTTCATGATTTATCATCGTAAAGTATCCAAGAATAGCATCTTCGTTGCTGCATAAATTGTAAACCAGGTCCACGCGTTTCTTTCCCAGTTCTTCCACGCGATTACGGTACGGACGCAAGGAGTGAATCAATTCTGGAGGGTCAGAAAGATCCCACGAGTGAGGGAACATCATTTGGGCCTATCCACGTCGCTGGTTAAGCCAACAATAGTGAATAACCGTATCATCGCACGCTGGAGGCGTGGGTGTGCCAACGACGAATGCAGACAACATCGGATTTCGACCAAAAGATTGATCCACCAGCGGCACTTGGCCCTCCGAAGTCAATCCTGAGTCCGGAGCATAGAAAAAAGCAAATAGAAATTTAGGGAACAAGATAAAAAGGAGCGCTCTCGCATATATTCTAGATCTATGCCGTCAATGCGAAGGAATATTTCCCAGCAACATCAACGCGATTGGGCCATGCAACATATGCAAGTGGGCACGAGATCAAGTATTGCTGTCTGTACAAATCCTCTCTATGTTCATGAAGAAAGGAGGGCAAACGACTGCGGGAAGTAAACGGACGAACACGAGGGAAGACAGTCACAGTCGTCATTCCGTGCGCCACAAGAGAGGACGATATGCAAGAGTGGTCCATCCAACCCTGCACCAGCAACAGCTGTACATAATCGTGCATGATGCAGCACGGGGGTTTCGAGCCCACGGAAAGGCTGGATTTTCCGCGATCCTCTCTGGTGGATCAATTGTGAAGGACGATGCGACCTGATAATTGAGACAGGTAGAATGTAACAATAGGAGCGCAAGAGTATCGGGTTATAGACCTCACGAGCGCGCATCTGAATTACGGGTATGGCACCAACAGACGCGGTATCAAAGAATCGAAGCACAGGAGATTGGCATATATTTCCATACGCTAGGCGTGTTCAGGGTGATACGCTTTCGGGACGACAGGAAAATCTGCGGATTTTCTGACACCGATTCTTGTATGTCGCATGCGTTGTGGGACAGTAAAATATAGATGATTGGAAATAAAAGCGACGAGTGGCCGTTATCGGTGCCTGTTATCGCATAGTATTCGGTGCACATTACTGCGGTGGGGCCCGTGGACAGAAGGAATCAGAGGACGTACTTGTATAATCATCCATCTGTGTCTTCCTAATATGGCAACGATTAACCTGGGTGTCCATCGGGAAACAGAGTTGCGGATTGGCAGTAGTGGTTTGGAAGAGAGAGCTTTATTGGTCGAATGAACACTAGCTGAGAGTTTCTTATCGATTGTGGTATCAGTGTCACGTCTTTTGATAGTCTACTCACATGTTCCCATCCGCAAATAGCCAACAAGGGCCTACCGGACCCCGAATGACGACAACGAGTTGCAAAGGCAATGTCGAATGTCGAAGAACCTTCTCACTCAACTGACCTTTCCTAAGTTTAGATGCTACGATACGCCTCAATCCAGCGTGCATGCATCGATCGGCCGCGGCAGATTTCAGTGGGAGGGAGTGTCATGTATCGTGACTGAGCCTAAGACTTCAACGAGGGAGCTTCTTTGGCTGTTTAGGAGAAGAAAGTACAACATAATATCCTATTACTCAATGAGAATAATAAGGAGAACATCAGGGAGAATGGTTACTTGATCTCGGTGTTCGGCCGCAGTATCGACCCTCCTCATTAATCTAGCGCGCATTGCAAAGTTCAGAGCGATGAAGAACAAAAGCAGCAAATAAGTACGACGTGGAGAACGGTGATTTTCGATTATCGATTAGTGTCGACAAACATGCGTTCAAAGTCAATGGTGTCGTGTTTCCTGAACACGCCATGCGTCGCGTCGCGATCAACCATCACTGGACGCGCTATTTGTTGATGTTTGTTTCAGAAGGCGCAGCTATCGGGTCACCAACGCAAGGGCCAACCACCAACATCGATGTCGAGAGTCCATAACAGCCCTTGACAGACCCGCCAGCCAACTCCTACTATGCTTTCAGCTGTATCTAAAGCTAACTTTGTGCGCTCCTTATGCTTGAGCTCCACTCTTCGACACGCCAGGCCAGGCGCTGCCGCAAGATGCCTGCTTCTTGTGGAATCCAAGCGCACTTTCACGACGACTGCGTCCGTAGCTGAAGAAGCGGAAACGACGAAGGAGAAGGAGGATACGAAAGACGAAGCCGCGAAGGAGCTCAGCGGTATGTAACTCCAACGAATGCATAGAGTGTTCGATGCTAATACTCAGCAATCCCTCGGTTCGAATAGGTGCTAGGAAGCAGATGAAAATACCCTATAAACGCCCCAGCACCTCCTGGCAGAATTTCTACCGCGATTATCTGAAAGACCACATGGAACCGGGGGATACATACACGGCATACGCAGCTGAAGCGTCCGCTCTCTGGAAGGCTATGTCCGCTGAGGATAAAGCGGCATGTACACCGTCCGTTGCGTCCCTGTTGAAAGACTCTCTGATCTTGGTTTAGAGATATGGGGCGTCGGAAGAGGAACGGGCTGAGTACAAAAGGTTATCCAAGGAATATCGCGCTACGCAAAAAGCACAGCAGAAGGCCGCTGAACCAAAACGCGAACCGAAGACCAGTAGTGATGCTGCTATGTCAGCGTATGGCCCGTATGTTCTTTGCTTCTCCCTCGGTGCAATCGAATACTGACTCTCATACCACACATTAGATTGTTTATCGAGAGTATCGATAAGAGTTTGCGTGAACTTTTCTCAGAAAATACTACGCTAGTTGAGCGATGGCGCAAAGAAATTCGCGCTGCGCAGGAAGCACAGATGAAGGCCGCTAAATCAAAGCGCGAACCAAAGACCCGTGATGCTCCTATGTCAGCGTATAACCTGTATGTTCTTTGCTTCTCCCTCGGTAAAATCAAATACTGACTCCCATACCACTCATTAGATTCGTTAAGGAGAATTACGATAAGAATTTGCCTGAATCATTTTTCAAACAAAACGCTACGCTAGCTAAGCGATGGCGCGAAATGTCTGCGAGCGACAAACATGTTCGTTCCCTCTCTTTACCATTTTGCCCTTCTCTTCGCTGTAGCTAATTGTTTTGTATATACTAGGAATACAAGCAGCGCGCTATTGAAATATATCAAAAGCGCAAGGCGGAGGCAGCCGAGAAGCGACCTGAAGATACTAGCTAGATAGGCATCTGGATACAGCTCTGTTTCATTGATTTGATTCGTTTTACTCTTGACGCCGCTTGTTCCATTCATCATCTGGCTGCCATCTGATACCTTATCACAACAATGTACTCTTTATTCTTATATAAATCTGCCTTTTACTGCGTTGAAAAGAACCTGTACAGTCGTACATTTGAAACACAACCAGGACCTACCAAATACGATTAGCATGCTCCGTCGTCCCGCCGCTCGTCGCCAACTTGAACCGCACTAACATCGTATAAAAACACAACGTCAGAAAGCAAATACCTTTCAAACGGGCGTTTTTCTTGACGAGCAATTTCACCGGCGGAGTAGCGCCAACCCCCTCGTACGTACCGCTCCCATCCACATCTACGACGAGGTCCTCTCGAATTTGTTATCGTGGCCGACGCCAGCCACGTTCGTCTTCGCGCTAAGCTCTTCGTCATGCTGTGTAGCATTGACGTTCGCGATCTCGTCGCCCACCTCGGCAGCCTGACTTGTCTCCGTATCGTATCTTGGACCTTCATGTACTATAGCTCGTAAATTTAGGGAGAATCAGGCGCTGATAGATCGTACCGACATTTGGGATGAGGCAAAGGCCAGCGATGATGCGCCAAACAGGTGCCAAAAAAAATCAGAAATATACCGAACGAATGTGGAGAAGGGCAACGCAAGGTACAGGTACACACCAATAGCATAGCACAGAAGCACGATAATGGTGACTAGGCTGCCGACGAAGGTGCCCCAGCCCTGGCTGGAGAAGATGTACGCGAGCGTGGTGCCGCGCTTCCTAACATTGGCGCGATCCGAAATGATGGACGCAGACGTAGGGTAGTCGGTGGCCACCGGCGCCGGTCCCAAGGACTATCCGAAAGTCTCCAAGATAGATGAGGCTTGACTTTGGGCTGAAAAAGCCAGTGGGGGTTGTCATGGTAAAACAATGGCGAGAATGATATACATGCGCTCTTTGCTGTCTGAGTGAGATGTAAGTAAGAGCACTGAACAGAGGGAGTAAACGTACAAACTGCTTTGTGGCACAAGGCGTCCGCCAGATAGCCTGACGAAGGCGTGATCAAAGAAAAGGGAGAGAAGCAAGAAAACTACGACAGACCCTGAATGACGTAGACACTAGAACGTAGAGAAAAGCAAGAGAAACGGATGAAGAGAACGGGTACGTAAGCGCCCAAGTCGTAAAACCGCAACTCCCAAGAAAAGAAAATAGGGCGCTGCGCATTTGCCACATCAGGTCCAACCCACGTCATGCCACACTGACGATCCAATACGCGAACCATTTCGACAATGTCGAGTGACGTAGCGCCAGATGCGCAAAAAACAGCGCACAACAGTGATGATCAGATACTACGGCGCTTTGGTAGTAGCGTCGTTTGAACTCGGATTCCGCAAGATCATGCGAGCTTCCCGTTATCAACGTGAAGTGGCAAGCAGAGCTTAAAAATGGGAGAAAAAAGACAGCGAAGACAACAACTGTCCACGATTGGCACTCGGCGCTTCGCAGAGAGGACCACGCTCGGATGGCTTTATAACGGTGTCGTTGATGCTAGTCTAATTGCCAGCCAAATAGCACAGTCAAGCGATTCACACAAGAAAGCGCAAGACACCGGATCTGAGAATTCCGAATGTGTAGCTCCTCTGCGAGGGACCAACGCCTATGTGCAGTGTAGATGAAATAGAGCGGCAATAACTCTGCCAGCTGTGCGACACCGAACCCGTCTGCATGATCGCGATGGACAGCAAACTGGGCACGTACCCATATGGTCGTCTCAACTGTCTCTCATTCCTAGGCCGCGCTTGACCGATTTTTCATCGAAGAACAGGTTTGCCCGATAGGCCAAGTTGGAGAGAGAATACTGTTGATTGAATAGTTATCAGTATTTCTGGTCGACAACTCAAAAACAAACACCGAATGTGATGACCAACTAAGAGGTCGTGAGGTCCTTATCGAGCGCGGTTTTAGGCTTTGCTGAGGGGTTCCTTATCTTGTTAAAGGTTACCACCGGAGCCACTGACTAACTCCGAGGTCTGAGTTTCCCGAACGAGGGAAGACTTGGGGCCTGCGACGTAGCGTTGAATCGGCAAGCAAAAAGAACACAAAAAATACAGTAGCACCGACCTTAGGCTTGACGTACTTCCATGCTGGACTCGCGTAGCATAGGATATCTTCCCTGAACAGTCAGCGCCAGTCTAATTCCTCAG
This sequence comes from Pholiota molesta, assembly GCA_014925825.1. Taxonomy (NCBI): domain Eukaryota; kingdom Fungi; phylum Basidiomycota; class Agaricomycetes; order Agaricales; family Strophariaceae; genus Pholiota; species Pholiota molesta. Next base: position 80,022 of record JACGCK010000127.1, read on the forward strand.
TTCCCTCCCTGTATTATGTCCAGTGGCATGCAGTATTCCAGAGTTCTGAACAATGCACCCTTGCATGAGTGACGTTGAGGTCCGTGCGCGTTTCATGGGAGAAAAAACATGAAGCGTTCTGGTAGCTGAGGTCAAGGAATGGCAGGTTGTATGGCGACATAGTAGACGTCAGGGCCTCGTGAGCTTAGTTAGGGGGAGATATCCCGACCAACGCTAACGCAAGGCCATGAATGTAGTTGACTGACAACGGGAGGATTGACGTGGATCAACATCGATGCTCGGCAATGTCCTTGTCATTGCCGACAAGCCGGCCAAACTTCTTTAACTTCCTTCAAACTTCCTTGAAGGTTTTATTCGAGGTCTTTTGACAAGCATGAGGAAGGGCTGAGAGTCCTTGATTTTCAATGAGGGTATGTGAGATTTATCTGACCTTGATAACTCCAGTTGCGAATTTAAGTCGAAGTCAACGAGTCGAGACGCGACAATATACAATAAAGAAAACGTCCTGTCCATGGAGCGACCGCGAAGTGGCAAGATGTCCTGTGACATGGTCCAGGATCTCCGTACGCGAAGGAAAGTGCGCTCTTTTACCATATGTTGAGTTCATCACTTATGATAAGGTTGTGGATGGCTTCCAAAACGATGATCAACGGTGGGCGCTCGGAGAAACCCAAGTTGACTGATTTCTGGAGCACACCATTTTTACATCAAACAAGCGATATCTCTTGATTCTCTTCCATTCCATGATAATTATTGATGGAAGTGTCATGTCAAATCTCCCTGGAACACCTACCGACGGAGTTGAACACCAACTCACTTCACCACTATAATCCCAGTCTCTCTCTGCCCAATTGACGAGCTCACTCTACATCCAATGCCTTGGAATCCTAGTCAAGAAGGAACTATCCCGTTCTCCGTTGGAGGAAACATCTACGCCACATGGTACAGGGTATTCGGAGACCTCAAAAACCGCACCTCTCCTCCGCTAATTGTTCTCCACGGCGGCCCCGGTCTCTCGCACGACTACCTCCTGCCCATCAGCGACATCTCCCCCTCACGGCCCGTTATATTCTACGACCAACTGGGCAACGCCCGCTCGACTCATGTGCACGACAAGGTGAACTTGAAGGCGTTCTGGACGATCGAGCTGTTCCTCGACGAGCTCGGGAACCTGCTGCGCCACTTCGGGATATTGCAGGCGGAGTTCGACCTGATAGGCCACTCGTGGGGCGGGATGCTCGCGCTCGAGTTCGAGATCAGACGCCGGCCTGCGGGCTTGCGCCGCCTCGTGTTGACGAACTCGCTCGCGGCGATGGCGATGTGGAATCAGTCGAACGCGCAGCTCGTCGAAGCGTTCCCGGGTTGGGTGCAGGAGGGTATGGCTATTGGGATGAAGGATCTGAAGGCGTCCGCCACGGCTATGAAGGAGTTCCGGACCAGACATGGGTGTCGCGTAATCCCGTTTCCGGACGAGTATGTCTATACTCTTGACCAGCTTTTCAGCGTTGAGAAGGGCGATCCGACGGTTGCAGCTGCTATGTGAGTAATCTTCGAATTATGATGAGTCCCTCGACTGAAGCAGCGCGTAACAGGTTCTCGGCCGAGCTGAAGGATTGGGATATTATTGACAAACTAAGCGAAGTCGGGACTCCGGTCTTGCTAATAAATGGACGGTTCGACGTATCCCAGGACTTTGTCAACGAGCCGATGTTTAATGGCCTTCAGAAAGTGAAGTGGGTCACATTTGAGGAGTCTAGCCACACGCCTTTTTGGGAGGAGCGCCCCAAGTATATGCAGCTTTTAGATGCATATTTAAGTACTTAATCAAAGGCAGAATTCATTGGTTGGTTTGCAAATTGTTAATCGCTACGTGATATACGAACAACGATATTTCCGATTGATAGTGAGGCCATGGAGCCTATATAGACTCGAAGGATAACGGGAAGCTGAGCTTGGGAAATGAACTGCAAAAACGTATATTCAAGCAGTAGTATACGTTGTGTGACTCTGCATGGTGGGCAGAGTAAGAGGGATAGGCGCACCTGAGAGCAACGCAGAGGTCCACGAGCGACTAGCGCTGAGCGGGGGCAGGGTCTTCTCCAGATTCCATATCAGCTTCTTTAATGCCCCGCGCCGAAGTTGGCGCTCTTCTGTCGGAAATAACAGCGTTGACTCTTGAGCCAAGATTGAGCGTCATTTCGCGTAGGCCGCATCCCTCCTGCGCGGACGTCGAGTAGGGCTGAGGGAGAGAATAATAACAGCTCGACGGAGAGTCGGGCTCGAAGGAAGCGCATATCATGACGATGAAATTCGAGGGCAGAGAGGCTTGGCGGAGTGCGCGTAGGGCAATGGATCATGCACGGGAGGAGCCGCCAGAGATAAGTACAGCAGGGCACGGACGATGGTCAAGCTTATGTAAGTGGGGAAATTACAGATTCAGACTGGAAGACAGCTTGTATATCGTCAAGTTGGACTTGAGAGCGATGCAGGCTTGGGTGAAGCTGAGGCATTGAGGGTGGAAGACATATTGATAGAGACGTGTTCTCAGCAAAGTTTTTAGAAGGTGTGTTTATCGACGTACCGGCGAGCCCAAGGTCAAGTGCCCCGCAAGCAGGTTCAGCAGAGAGGCTGCCAGCCCGGAGGTTGCGATGGAGGTGGACAGCCGACAAGACGACGATGGACGCGGAGAGATCCGAAGATATTTCATCGGAGTTTCAAAAGGACCTTGCGGACTGGAACGGACCTGCTCTAGCATCTCACTCATTCTCCTTCGGCAGCGTCAATCAACGTATCCTCACACGAAACACCGACCTATGCCTTGAAGTTAGCGCGATACTTGAACTCTGCCAGGAATTAGGTGAGTTTCAAGTGTCCCACATATGTATATGCACAGTCTTACCCATATCGATCAATCGTCAGAACCTTAGCGCTTAGCATCCAATGTGAAGCGTATATCTTCAGGCAGTCTTTGGGCAGTCTAATACTCTCTTACGTTATGTTGGCGTATTCGAAACTGTACCAACACGATGCCTAGCCTGAGATGAACACGAAGGAGACGAGGTGAATGCTCAATGCTGTTCGTGCATCGATCGGATGGACGCAACGCCAAGGCCAGTGCGCTGTTGCTCTGCAAGTAGATCATCCCTAAACTTCAAATCGAACGTTTTATTAGCGTCTAAAGTCAGCCCTAGGACGCATGTACCGCCTATCGAATCTCATCAGCGGCCACTTCGACCAGATCACAATCGATCTGCGGGTGTGCATTCTGCGTTTTTCTATTGACACAGACCGCTGACACCTCCAAGAAGAAGAGCATTCCCTCACTTCCACGCAATGAACGCCCATCCGCCGACTACCCTATTCTCCGACGGACACGTCATCGATTTCCATGCTCAAGCAGTCAGTATAAGCCTGAAGGTGAAGAGACGACGGCCGACGTCTCGCTCGAGGCAGTCGGCGGCTATCCAGGTGCGCACTCTCCCATCATCGTTGTTCCCCCACCCCCCCATTGTTCCGTGATGCATACACCATGCAAAGCCCCGCCATCGCATGGGCCGATCGCCTTCCCAGAGCCCACCATGGATCAGCGCAGAACGTGCGTGCCCGTGGCGCTATTGGTACGATATGATGGTGTCGCGTCTGCGATGCCGTGTCCGTGCTGCTGTATCCCGCGGCGCTCGTAGCCGTGTTCATCACGTTTGTACCGCCGTCGTCATCTGCAATCCTGCGGGCCTAGGCCGCGCCGTCGTGCACGATTGGTCCATAGAGGGGATCACTGCAAGAATAGCCCCGCACTGCACCCCGCGATCGCTGTCCGATCATGCGCCTGCTGCTGGGCTGTCGTCCAAAAGAATATCCGTGATGATCCTCTCTTAGGGAGCACGGAACGACGGTGTGTGCCGCCCCGATGTGTGCCCCTCCAACTCCATTTTTTGTTTTCATGTTTACGCTGCCTATTCATTCCGCTATTGCCTGTGTGCGCCAGCCCAAAGACAGAGAGGGCATGCATGGCACGGTCTTTGATCTACGCCTTTTCGCGTCTTGCATGTACTTCATTGCTTGACTAAGTCGATGTGTGCGGCTAGCGACGTTCTTAGTTTGCCGTCGATGGCGAGATCTAGATTCGTGCGGTACAATGCCCTCTTTTAGATTTTCTGTGCGTTGGCGGGGATATTGAGCACTAATGCGGCATCTCACTGCCTTTTCACTTTTTTCTTTTTTCTTCTTCTTTCCCTCTCTGTCTGTTGCGCTTTCTCTTGTTGACTTGCACTTCCCGACAACCGATGACTACGGAGTGAGATGCACAGGTATTGAGCTGTTGATCTTTTGGTTCATTTCGAGGATATGAGTGATGCTACGCTACGTGTTGGCTTCGCCAGCCACGTCCATAGGGGACAGGTGAGTGCTGCGCTCTCCTGCATATGAATGGTCCCTTCTTCCCTCATCTCTTCCGTCAGCGTTTTCGGAACTCAACCACCCGTTGCATCTCCACCGAGACCACTCTACTCAGCTTGCAATCGATAAGGCATGTCAATGGTTCTCCAGAGGATGTGCGTGCTAGGTTTTTGGTCTCCAGATAACACTCGCAAATCTAGCAGGGCCTCGCGTCATGGCTCAACGGAGGACCCCATCCCTATTCGTCGACGCGTCGACGCACAAAAAGCCCATGGACGATCGGATCGCGCAGGTGGGGGTGCAGCGGCGCTCTGGCGATTGGCGACCGATTCAGGCCCCGTTACCTCGCACTGCTTGCAGCATGCAAAGACGCGGTACTCAGTGTTGGACAGTGGCGCCGTCCCGTCGTCTCCAGCGTGCACACCGCGTGTGCCCGCGGGGCTACTGGTGAATGATGTTAGCGATTGCCCAACACTGAGTGCTTTGACGCTGCGCCCGGATGTACGCTCGCGGGCCACAGGCCCAGGGTTCCTCGCGGCTGTCGTCGTCGTCGTAGGCAGCCTCGTGTAAGCCCGGCGCTTTTGCCCCTAACTGTCGTGCGCAGATCTGCGCTGATTGTGATTGGTTTGTAGTGTCTCTTATTTTATGAATATCTAGTATGAATCTACGTTCTCAGCAGAGGTGGTCACCGGATGTGGACATGTAAATACCATTGTTAAATGCAACCAGAGGAATCACTATGTAAGCCTTTCTCTTCGAGTTCCACACGTATAGTATTCTAGCAAACATGCACATAAAGAGGGTTCACAAATAACGTGCTCCTCCTCAAGACAAGGTTCAAAGCATGAACAATATACCTATTAAAACTCACAAACTACCCAGTAGTAAAGGTCCATCCAGGCACACCAACCCACCCGATGCCGAACAAGCAGCCAGAATCACCACGGATGCCTGCCGCCGTCGATGTTGCTGAACTGCCCCCCGTCCTTCTCGCGCGTGGACGTGGAGACGATGTTCACCAGCTTATCCGCCACGACGTCCGGCGCGCCCAAGATGCTCCTCAGGAAATCGCTCATCGCGTCGTTCGTAGCCAAAAGCGGCTTCACTGCACGGTCGAACAGAGTCGCACGAAATGGAAATGTCAGTCGGCGCGTGCGGTAGACACAGAGAGCGGGACGCGGCACGTACCCATATCCGTCTCCGTGGGGCCAGGACATTGCGGGAACGCCACTGCGGGGTGCGTGCCGGGCGTCAGTCAGAGCGGCGTCTGTGATAGGGGGTCCGGGTGAATGCAACGTACCGAGCCATTCGTTCTCGAAGTGGATCTTGCGCGTGACCCAGTTCAGCGCGGCCTTGCTCGTGCCGTAGGTCGCCATGTCCATCCCCGCCGTCCCGATCGACGCGAGGCTCCCCGCGCCGGAGCTGATGGGGACGAACCGCGGTGCGGCGCTGGCTTGCAGCAGGCCGCGGATGGATTGGAAGAGCACGATGGGGCCGAGGACGTTGACCTGCCATCCCGGGGGTGAGTGTTCGTGGAACGCGATGGAGAGTCTAAGAGGGGCGCGCGCACGGAGAAATGTTCCTGGAATTTGTCCACGGGCGTTTCGTGGATCTGCCCCCTGTAGTTCGCGATACCTGATGGTGGATATAGACTCGATGTGAGTACTCTATATATCATTGGAACGCAGGTATACCACTGGAGCCGCACCTGCGTTGGCGATCACGGTGTCCACCCGACCGTGCTTTGCCTTGATCTCCGCCGCAATGGCCTCGTTGCCTGCCTTGTCCCCGGCGACGTATTTCACGATCTCGACGCGTCCGGGATACTTGGTCACTAGTTCTTTGAGGGCGGCGCCGCCGGAGGGATCACGTACACCGGCATAGATGATGGAAGACTGGTCCTTGGATGCGATGACATCGACGAGGGCTAAGCCTGTTCATAAAGTGGATTTAGGGGATCGCAAATGGCGAAGTGCAGTCGACGTACCGATGCCACGTGAAGCTCCTGCAACAAGATAGATTTGGCTAGACATGTTCGATAGAAGGATAATGTTATCGAGGGCTATAAAGAACGCACCTTTTTATACCGAATTCATATTGCTGGACAGTAATACAACATGAAATGTTTATGACCAATGCAATATCGTTATCAGTAGTAGACGCTCGTCTACCATGTGGAAAGAAGTTCCCAAATTCTGTCGCAGTAGTAAGTTTAGTCATGTTCAGCATTATAAATCGTGTTTTCGCAGCATGTATGGGCCAAGGTGATGACGCGTACCACACCCGATTCAGTGGCTATCAGCGTTGGAGGTGTTTGCCCCGGAATCAGCGTCGGAAGTGTTTGCCCCCCGGAAACGGGCGTGGACGTCGACAGGCACGATCCTGATGCTGAGTAACGAGCGAGAACAAACTGTGGGGCATTCGAGTGAGTACAGCATACCGAGGGCGCAATTCAATCAGAGATGGTCAATGCGCTGACAAGCCGCAAGGCCAGGAATGTCAATATATCTCGCTTGTCCTTGGCATCAAATCAGGACGTCATCGATTTATCACGAACCAACCTTCTCGGGACCGCACGAGCTCGTTCTGCCTGCTCGTCAATCTTCCTGCATACTCAGTACTGTCTTGCTTGGCTTGCCAGGATGTTTGGTTGAAGTACGCGCACATGAATGCATGAATGCTCTGAGTACTCGCTCCTTGTTTTGTCTACGCTAAAGAGATACTTCAGTATCTTCGCAGGACACTTGAAATGCTTCCCAATCATCATTCACTGCATATGATACCCAGAGGCATGTATGTCTACACATAAATCAATATCTACGCACCAAAGCGAAAATCAAACCACGAATGCCTCCTGTCTTCGATACTGCGGGACTCGCTCTAATTTTCTCGTTCGACTCTGTAATCGAGGTTGTTCATAATCAGATAAGTAACATGAAGCCGCATATAGAAAAAGCAAAGAACAGGTCGTAAAATGCAGAGACGTCGAAAAATAAGCCGCAACTTCAAAAATCAATCCGGGCCCACCCCCACACCATAGCACTCAACAGGAAATAGAGAAGCGATGCGCGGGTTTTCAAAGCAGCTATTTAGACCCTGCGACAGTCCTAGCCATAACGCCAGACCTAGCTGCGCGCGAAGTACGTGCATATATATGCACAGCACACGCCATCGGGTCCAAAGGCACTTGTACCCGGCAGCGCTTCTCTGATTTCAGAGCATGAGCATTGGAAACCGGTGTGGGCTCGTGCGAAGTGTGCGATGAGAAGGGAGTCAGCGTAAAACACAGTAGTAATCACGCACGTATAATTAAGGACATTAACGCGCAAGGTAAGATATCTGTCGCATGTCAACGAAGATAGCAATCAACCAAAGGACGCCGAAGCCGCCCAAACTCGTTCCCAAAGGAGAAAGAGAAAGACAAGAGAAATTTTAAGGATACGACCGAAAGACGAACTAAAATCTGCATGCTCTAAGAGAGAGATAGTCAAAGGCCACGCTATCCGTGCCAGGACCAGAACCTGGGCCAGCAGTTTTGCTGACCCCCGTAACGCGGCCGTGGGATCCACGAACGACAGCGCACTGCATCGGATATTGTATATACCTGCACATATTCCCTCTTGAACGCGAAGACCATTCGCCGGTCGGAGGGAAGAAAAGAAAGGGGAGAGGATGTAAAAAAGGACAAGGGAAGGGCCGGAGCGATAGCCTGCGAGACATAAAGCGTACCAGGGAATCGAAAGGCGCCGTTTCGTGTTCACTCTACGTCGAACATATTCCTTTGACAATCAGAGATCAGAAATCAAACCAGACTTGGGAGCTGGCATGTGAATGGTAATGCACAAACTGCTCCGGCGCGGTAAACTGGCTATGAATATGCAAACACATACGTGGCAACAAGCTCGGGGCCAACACTGAAAGGATGGAAACTTCCTGCCAACGTTCCCAAGGCTGCCTCAGGGAGAACCCAGGAAGCCATGGGGAAGGTAAGAGCACTAGCCTCCCAGTGGTCCGACACCGAGTCGCTGCCGCCTCGCGCATTTGCAGTATCGTGATAAGGAGTAGTGGAGAAACGATAATTATAGATCGATACTCACGAAGACAACGAAAGCTAGATCAGGATGAATCAGAAGAGAGAAGCTATCATTGGCGAGATCGGTTGTGAAACTGCAGAGATCACTGAATCTCACCGATGCTACCGCTGATGCGCTGCATGACGCCTGTTTGGTAGTAAAAAGGGCAAGGTCTTAGCGTGCCTCCAGTGGCGACGGATGGCGGGAGCGTACTGGGCTCGGGTAGGCGTGAACACGGCAATCGAGCTCGGGTAGAATGCATACTTCCAAGTTCCAATGCTCGTATAAATGGCGGCCACGAGGTCCTGACAGCTTGACGCGTCGACAGGTTGGCGGAACAGCTGCGGATATGGGGCGGAGCGGGATAAGATGAACGGTGTAAGGTGGATATCGTACCAGTAACCCCGAACCCAGACCGCGTCTTCACGTTTCTGCGTTGCTGCTGCCGCCGCTCTCCGTCCTGTTCGTCCTCTCCTGGGGGCTCGCTATGTCGGCTCGGGCGTTGGCATGCGCTTGGTTCGCCTTCAAGCAGTGGCTATCCAATTCCATGCATCTCCAGCGGCGCTGTGCGCAGCAACTCGGCTCTCAGATCCCAGGATGGATCATCGACTGATCAGAGACTCACCACGCCTTGTAAATGTAATCTCCATCACACTTGGATGGCGACAGGTGCGCGGAACAGTTAACTGCAATGTAGGGAAGGTAGAGGTGCAGCGCCAAAAGCAGACTCAGCGGAGAGGACAATGAAATCGATGAACGGTTGTGAACGGAGAGATCCAGGATATTCAATCGGAGTTCTAAAATGGGTTGAGCGGGCTGGAACGGACCTGTTCTTTTACCATCTCATTCATTCTCCTTTGCCAGCGCTAGTATACATGTCCTCATACACCTATCACCGACCCATGTCTTAACGATAGCGCGATTATTGAACTCTGCCCTGATTCAGTTAGTTTCAGGCATTTCACATATGCATACGCAGTTTTACTGATCAATCATCAAAACCTTAGCGTCCAATGGGAAGCCCATATCTTCAGGCAGTGTCTAAACCTCAGCAGACTCTCTAGAGATATGTGGGTGTACGCCAACCAGTACCTACACGATGCCTAATTTGAACTGAACACGAAGGAGACGAGGCAAAGGCCAAATGCTGTACATGCGGGATCGGCTGTACTCAACGCCAAGGTCAGTGCGCTGTTGCTCTGCAAGTGGATCAGTTCCAAACTTCAAAACAAACATTTTATTAGCGTCTCAAGTCATCCCTAGGACGCATGTGCCGCCTATCGAATCTCATCAACGGCCACTTCAACCAGATCACAATCGATCTGCGGGTGTGCAGTCTGTGTTTTTCTATTGACAAAGACCGCTGACAGTTACTAGGAGAAAATTCCCTCACTTCGACGCAACAAACGCCCATCCGCCGACTATCCCTATTCTTCAACGGACACATAATCAATTCCATGCTCAGTGGAAGCCTGAAGCTAAAAAAAACAACGGCCTGCATCCCGAGGCGGTCGGCGGCTATCCAGGTGCGCAATCTCCCATCATCGCTGTTCCCTCCCACCCCCCATTGTTCCGCAATGGATACAGCACGCAAAGCCCCGGCATGGCTTGGGGCGATCGCTTCCCAGAGCCCACCGTGGACCAGCGCAGAACGCGCGTCCCCATCTGGTGCCCTGGTTCCTATTGCGCTTATTGCTTGCTATGCCGTGTTCGTGTTGCTGTATCCCCCGGCGCTCGTAACCGTGTTCATCACGTCTGTACCACTGTCGTCCTCTGCCGTCCTGCAAGTCTAGCCCGCGCCGTCGTGCATGTCCATAGAGGGGATCACTGCGAGAATAGCCCTGCACTGCACGCCGCGATCGCTGTCCCATCATGCGCCTGCTGCTGGGCTGCTTGTCCAAAAGAAAACCCGAGATGATCCTCTCTTACGGAGCACGGAACGACGGTGTGTGCCGCCCCGATGTGTGCCGTCCTGCTCCGTTTTCGTGTCCGCTACCCATCCATATCGCCCTGCTCCGTTTTTGCCTGTTCTCGCCGGGCCAAGAGAGGGTGTGCATGGTACAATAACATGATCTGCGCCCTGTCGCGTCTTGCATTGTGCCGCATTGTTTGACTGCGCCGATGTGTGCGGCGAGCGACGTTCCTAGCCCGCCATCGATGGCCATATCTGACTGGTTATTACTCGCAGTGCTATGCCCTCTCTTGGCCTTGCTGTGTGCTGGCGGCGATAATGAGCTCCAGTGCGATATTTCGCTGCGTCTTCGCACTTTTCCCCTCTCTCTTTTGCGCTTTCTCTCGTTGTCGGAGGCTTGAGTTGAGGTTTGAGTTGACGACCGAGAGAGGCGCCGGTAGTGGGCTGTTGATCTTCTGATTAATTCTGCTGTTGTTGGTGTTGCTGATACGCATTGACACTACTTATTGGCTATGCCAGCAACGTCCGTAAAGCCAGGTGGGAGCTGGGTTATTTTGCATACGAGTGGTTTTCTAAACTCGACGTAGATGATCTTGTTTCGAGCGCGCTGTCTGCGGAAATCCCATGTCAGAGATTAAGTTCTCGAATGCTATGCTGAAGGAGAAGAGCAATTTCGTTGACGTTACTGTTGTATAACTTTGAATGTTGATGTACGTAGGTTATTGTTTGAGTGTTATTGGAAGAAAGCGGAGTCTGACAAGAAGATGTCAATGAGAGTCGACCAGGGCAATTATCTTTTTGCAAAAACTTGTAGGCGTACGATATCTTTGGATGTGCTCACTACAGGGAGTACATTTCGAGTTAGGAGGCTTCCTCTTCGTTTGCCTGTTGGTAGACATTATTTCACAGGTTCCGCGCGCGAGAACGACAGAGACCAATATGATAAATGTCGTTGTATGCAATAAAATACTATTTAGAAATTGCGAAATCGCAATGAAATCATGCCTCTAGAATTCGGAATATAAGCAAGTGATGCGGGGCATCGACGCGAGCCAATGGAAAATACAAATCCCAAAGCAGAATTACTTAATGATACAGATTGACTGCCTCGCCAATTTTCATTCATTTCGCGAGAGAGGACCCACAGCAAAACAAGCGAATTGGCATCCGTGTCGTTGAGGCTGGAAATGGTAAAACCAGCGGCCCCAATAACGCACTATACTCGAGCGGTTATAGCAAGACGGCGCGGGACATCGGATCCGATAACTTGAATTGGCCGCGGACGTCCTCTCTAGGAATCTCAAATGGGACGATGCGGATGGGCATTTTGTAAAGTAGATTACACTAGGGGGCTCGCAAGCGTAGTGCACCAAACATGGACCTGGCTGGATGCGGGCAAAATGCGGGGCGGCGCGCCTTCATCCCTGAGCTCGATGAGCGTGCCAAATCTGACCACGGCGAACCTCGGGGTCCTGTACGATCATGTCAGGACAGTGTGTATGAACAACACACCCTCGGCTGCGGGGCCACATCGCATGCGCGCTCAGAACAGCACAGCACGCGTGTCACTTGGGCATGCGCTGTGTGCGAGAGACTGGTGCGGGTTCGACGCTCAGCGACCGTGCTGTAAAAGCTAGACCCACCCCGCGCGATGCTTTGCTCGCCAGATTCCCAGCTGCCTGCGCGACCGCGTACCGCTTGTGGTGTGACTGCTGCTAGTGTGGGCCCAGCGATGACGAGTGTTGACTATTCATTGTGACGAGAGAAGCAGTTTGGGGGGTTCTAGGCAGGGAGGGTGTGGTAGGTTTAAGTGGGAGTGTCAGCACGGCGGATGCTTATCGATTCATCGTGAGATGGGAAAGCGGCGGTAGTGGAACTGGGCTGCAGAAAGCGGACATCGCTAGCACCCGCACACGCACTTTGAGATGCTCGTTGTGGGCTGTCGATTGGAACTCCGAGGATGGCGACAGGTGCGCAGCACAGTTAGCTGCAATGTAGGGGAAGGTACAGGCGTAGCGCGAAAAGCAGACTCAGCAGGGTAGAGGACAGCGGAGAGGACGATGGACGGTGGTGAACGGAGAGGTCCGCGGTATTCAATCGGAGTTTTAGATAAAGGGTCGACTGCGTCGCCTCAGACCTGGCTGGGTGATTTTTGTTCTTGTTCACGTTAGGATTGTGTATACACTGTAGAACTTTGTCACTATTCAATCAATATTACTTATATACATATCAAAAATTATAAGAAGCGAGGTTGTTATTTATTCATTGGTCGATGCTACAGAACCTCGTCTGCTGGGCAGCGACCGCGCCAGCCAGAACGCGCCGCTCGCCGTCGAGTTACTTGCGAGGCGATGGCATCGTCCGTCCTCTCGCCTGCCACCTCGCTCATCCGTGCCTCCAGCCTTCGATCGCTTTCGCAGCCCCCACCCGCACCCGATTGCCATCGTCCTTCGCAGCAACAGCGCCATCCGTCGTGCCCAGCCATTCTTGAGGCGATGCGCGTGCGGCTCGTGCGCGAGCCTGTCTGGTACGTCCCCAGAAGTCCGTGCCGCCGCCCCCACTGACGAGATCTCTGCTCCCCTTCCCGCAGTGCACGCCGCCATCCAGGACGAACGACTCGTATAGGGAGGGGCTTAGGGTTTAGCACGAGAGTCGGCGGGTGCGCGTCAGGGGTCGGCAGGCGTCGAGAAGATAGGGAATCGGTGGGCGCAAGCGTGCGCGGGTGGTAAGCGGCGCGTTCGTGCCCTATCGTGCATGAGCTAAGTTCTGAGCTAACTACCCCGTCGTCAGCGATGCCTGCACACCGTCACCTTGAGTTCAGACGTACCATATAGGCGGTCTCGCGTCCTTGCGAGCCCGCTGTCTTCCGCATCGTACAACCCTACACATTCCATCCAACGTGCGGGTGGCCTGCTCCGTCGCTAGGTCTTGGAATCGCCGTCGAGATCGCAAAGTGTTGTCGAGGGCGAGTGCGAACGGCGGGTGTGGTACGGCGGGGCTCTGTCGACATCGACTTCGACTTGTTGCGAATCGTCGCACACGGCCGATGGGTTTGGCGGCTGCGAGCGCCGTTTGAGTTGGAGTGGCGAGGAGCGCTGGGGGGTCGAGGTAAGCACGGATGCAGCACAACGATAGGGAACTCACCTTGACCGCTAGCATTTAAGTAGCCTCCCGCGGCGCCGAACGATGGGCCTGGTGTTCAACGCGTCGTCGTCGAGCACTGCACTTCGCAGGGCGTCGACTCGGCGTCGTCGTGGATGGTGAGACCACGGTTCTGCGGCGGAAAATGTATCCTCGCCGGCGCAAGGTCAGATGCGGTCAGGTACCGTGCGTGCCCTGCGGTGCAAACGCGTCATCAGTTTGTGCTGCACGCCGTGGCAATGAGCTTGGACATACCGTATGTGCGCCCTCGTGTCCTGTCGAGCCCGGTGCCGTGTCACTCTGCCCATACCTCGCGATATTTGGCTGACGTCCTCGTCCCATGCCCTTCCATCCGATTGAATCGCCGTCGTCGTCGAGGGCGGGAAGAACGGCGGGGGTAGCAGCGGCGGGCCTCCGTCGTTGTCGTCTTCAGCTGCAATGTCGCTGCGAGTCGTGGTAGGCGGCCGACGGGATTGGAGGACACGAACACCGTTCGAGTTGGCGGCGAGACGCTGGGACAGCCGAGGTAAGCGTAGATTCAGAGGATTGAGAAGGAACTTACGACATTCGTGAGCTCGAGCCGCCCTGCGCGAGGTCCCAGCCCTGTCCCAGCCTAAGTACGAGCTCAACGCGTTAACCGAGAAGGGCAAATGTATTAGTCATGGTTGATTCTGATTGGGGGGCGAGACTCTGATTTGTATCTATTTGTTTTTGGGCGGGAATTGTCCAAGAATCCCTACATGAGAGCTCCAAAAAGTTCCGGATTTCGAAAGTCCGTGCATCGCCCAAACGGGACTGTCCGCCCAGACAGTCCAAAAGCGGCACCTCGCTGACAAAGACGCCGATCGAACATACTGTAGAATTTCGACCAAGTGCTCGAAATTTTTGGAAAAAAATTAGGTCCCAAGGGCTCAGAATTTTTCTTTTGATTTAAGGTGAATTTTAAAATATAGTTTTTATCCAGTTGTGATGCGTGACGCGAGCACTTGGTCGTATTAGTACAGTATCGCGCTGGCATCGCATATGTTCGAATCTCTCCCATCCTCATTCTCTCGCCTTCCGTTGTAATATCTCTCGTATGTATTCTACTCTATTCATTCTTGTGAGTAATCCTGGCTACAAGAGCTATGTACTCCTAGCTAACCAACCCTCTAATTTAGTTAATATCGCTCCTGATAATTAATGGCAATCTCCAACTATGCACCCACCAGCCCCCTTACACCCTCAAAAACATGTCGACGCCTGAGAATGCCATCATCAACTGCGCGACGTGTTCTCGCCCGCTAAGATACAAGATTGTGAAGTCAAATACCAACGGCAATTATGGCCGCTATTATGCCAAGGTATGGATCAATTACATCTATGTCGTGCACATCAAATTCTAACTATGTGTATCTAGTGCTTCAATACATACACTGTCAGCGGGATCCCATGCAAGTTTTGGAACTGGTACGACTCTGGCCCTATGTCCCAACCCCCTTCTCGGTCACCAACACAATCGCCCGCTACTTCTGCCGCAATCGGCCAACCAATCTCAAGCGCAAATGAAGATGCTCGCTTTCCTGCACCCTCCCATCCCTCACTCCCACCTCGCGAAGTATGCCGCACCCTAGGCTGCAAGAGTGGCCGCCTCCGAAAGGGCTGTTCGCGGCGTATGTGCAAGGTGCACTGCCAAGAGCAAGGTCCAGGCTGTAGTGATGTTGCCCACAAGACATGCCCGTCAACCCAGAATGCGGCTACCTCCGCCCCATGGCTGCTACCGAGCTCAACGCCAGCTGCGACACCCTTCGCCTCCAATCAGGCCGCCCCGACTTCATTTGTTGCATCCCAAGTCTCCGTCAGCGCGTCAAACGTCTCCGTCGCTCGGCCTATTGATTCAACACCCCGTTCATACCTCCAAGAACCCGCGTACGCCTCCCACATGGCCCCAGTGTTTACCGAGCAGATTCGTATTCAGCAGGAACTTGCGGAGCAGCGTCGTCGTGAGGAAGCTGTGCAGAAAGCGAGCGATCACCGTGCCAAGCAGACCATCTTGGTATATGTGTGGACCGAGGTATGTGAATGCTCAGCTTTTTAAGATTCATTCTCACTAAACTCGCTATCTAGGATGATGCTGAGCCCGACATTGTCCTCATCCAGGATGGCTTCACACTGCCACACTTCCAGTTTACCGAAGAGGTTTTACTACGTACCCTTGGCTCTGTAGATGTCAAATTCCAGGTTTTCAACATGGATTATGGCGTCTGGGCTACGGCGATCATCAACCACGTCGTCACCGTTTCCGCAAAAGGTCGCGTATTTATCAAAGCATCACACGTACGCTCATGCAAGGATCTCGTCATGCATACTGGGCTTCCCTCGGTAACTTCGCCCAATATCCGCACGAACTTGGCTGGAGAACACGCATACATCAAGAAAAGGATTGCCGAACAGGAGTCTACCTACCTACAGCATCATACCACCCCACGTCCTACCAAACGGCCCTACAGCTACCTCTCAGACTCACCATCGTCCCCTTTGGCATCAGCAAAATCTCGAAAGATCGCGATGACGAGGATCAAGAAGGCTGCTGTCACTGGGACTTCTCCCGCCCCTGATCCCGAAGACGTGATTGAGATCAGTGATTCTGACGACTTCGCCCCCATTGTTCCATATCGCCGTCCCCATCAGGTGAAAAAAGAAGCTCAACCGCCGGCTCTTCCGTTGACGCTCACAACGTCCTCTGAGTCCACGATCATGGCATCCCATCTCGCCGTTGATAAGAAAGCATGGCCTGCAGACTTCTATGCTGTGGACATCATAGCCTGCTTCAAGAATGCCGATGAACATAGCTGGATATCCATGAAGAGCGTGTTCGAGACACATTTTCCATCGTGCCGCTTTGCTCGCTCTACCTATTATGAGCATCGCGCCCGATGGAAGGCTGCACCTTTGGCTATGCAGAATGCTTTTGTGGGCGCTGGTCGCACACCTGCTGGTCTGTGGTCCTCTTTTATGGCAGTTACTCGAGCCCCAAAAGCAGAACTTTCGGCTATACGGAGGCGAAAGCAAGTTGATGATGATGGCGAGCTATGAGTATTTTTTATTTTCGCGTCTTTTCGTTTGATTTGTCAATTCTCAACAAATGTAGCTACTAGTTCTTTTTCTCTGTCAGTCATTAGATTTGTATTTTTAAATCTCACTTTGTATTCTTACATATAATTTATCAACCTGGCTGGTCCACATTGAATATCAAACATGAATGTGTACTGCTGCACTTGCATTGAATATTGTCGAGTAACCACACTGATACAGAAATGGGATAGGTATGTAAGTACGAGAAGGCCCAAGATAATGATGTCGGTAGCTTCATCATCATGGTGCTAGCGACCTTGAGGCGAGACGGATCAGTGTCTCGAGCATACAAGCCGTGAGTGGCGAAGTCTAGAAAATTAAGAGGTAAAGCGTAGTGTCAGAAATATAATTTCAAAATGCAGGCGGGTGATGGGAAGGGGCAGGAACAGTCCATCCCGATGGCGCATGCGTACCTTGTCTTATTGCCTTCCATTCCCTCGTTCCTAAGGTTAGCATAGACCTCGACGATGTGGGCCGTAGCCCCTTTAGTCAGAACAATAGCGATGCATGCGCAGGACATGGTCTGCAATGACATGGCCGTCGTTCGTGTGTCGTGCACCATCGTCATTCGCGTGCCGTTCATATGCGTTGTTTGTGCACTGTCCATGCGTGGTCCGTCGTTCAAGCGCCGTCCGTGCGCCGTTGTTCCTGCGCCGTTGTCGTTCGTGCCTCGTCCATCCGTTGTTCGTCGTGGGACAGGCGCCGTGGGCAGTCAGTGAGTGTCGGGACTCGGCGGTGTTATGGAAGCAAGCGGCGGCGGTGTTGAAGGTGGCGGCAGACAGATCTCGTTTGTTGTCGTCGTAGCCGCAGGGAGGAGGGCTGGAGCACGCAGTCACGGTGGGGGTCAATGAACAAGCAAAAAATGAGCAGGGCTCGTTCATCCTCGTAGCCACTGGGAGGAAATTGGAGGAGGAGGCCACACCACCGTGGTGTTGAAAGCGGTGCCGGACAGGTAGACGAACGAGCAGCGCTCGTTCGCCGTCGTCATCATTGTCTGTTGCCATTGTCTCCTGTAGGTGGGATAGTGATATGGGCGGTCGGAGGCGATGGGCCGCCGTGCAAGCGCACGTCGTTACCCGTATTTGGGACAAAGCTGGTGGTGGTTGTCGACGTAGCACGGGCACTAGCACCGACTTGCTGCAATTCCCAGTCAGTGATGTGAATGGATGATCATGGAGGCGGACTTACCTTGGTGACGAATGAGCTGATATCTATTAGAAAGTGTTAAGTCGATAATCTTGAAGACCTCAAAATATTTATAGAAGTTGTCATCGTTGGTCTAAACAGATACTGAGATACATCAGTGAGGTTCTAACGGACACAGAAGCGGACACCTACAGTCTTGTGATATACAGGCGTTGGACAAAGATACGACGCGTGAGTTGAGCGGTGTGCGAACAAAAGAGGTTTCCGCGATAGAGGCCTACAATCATGAAATGTTCAAGGATCTGGACGTTAGGAAAGAGATAAACGCGTACTTTTCAAGTGCCCTCAGGTTCAGCTACCAGAATTGTACATATACTTGAAGATCTCTAATCAGAAACATTGAAAATTTCAGTATGTTGAAGCAATATTAGGAGACAAGCGACGATCCCAGGAGTGAGCTCAAGTTGCTTGTAATCAAACGCACTTACCTAGAAGGATTCGGAATTCCTGCTCCATCTTCGTCGTCCCAATTGAACTAACCATCAATCAATGCTAATCTGTCGAGCCATCGTCGTCAGTGTTGTTGAGCAGTCCACTGTAGCTGCATGTTTGTAAGGTAAGGTCAACGTTCAATATTCAATATTGAATCATTGTAGCGGATGGATGTACCTAGTAAGAGCAAAAGAGTCTGGCGGCCTAAACGTGTCGAAAGCAAGGAAGTGGTAAGTAGAAAGGCTGAAATTCAATTGAATTGACACGCGTTCAACATCAAATCGTGAGAGCGTAGCAAAGCGAGTTGACAAAAAGCACAACATCAATGCGATATATAGCAATCTCTGTGAATATTGATATTATATTCCACATTCTTGAAATCAGACAACATATAATATACAGTATACTAAACTAGTAGACTCTAGTAGATTTTCTTTGAGTTTGCCTCAGTGTGAAACATAAAGAACAAAAGACTGAATTTTGGAAACTATTTAACTACATATCCGCCGATGACAGGGGTAAAAGTATTGGACTGCACCCTTCTTTTTCCAACGCATCTCGTGTCATACGGTTCCGAAGGAGAACCATTTGATCAAGAAAGAAATTGAACCTATCCGGCAACATTTCACGCACAATGGGATTGAACATACCAAGCCAGACATTGGTTTGCTCTGCGATGGATGAGTTGAAGTACCATGCTTTCCCATTTTCTCCGTAAAGTTCCTTGTACAATGCGGGGTTGCAGTTGCTTTGGCAATATTCATCTCGGGTTGAATGCTTGCAGTTGAAATGAAATACATCCACCGTGAGTCCTACATTGGCAAACATGGGATCGTCTTTGACATGCTTTGAGAGTGAGCAGTTGTTGTCGAAAAAGATATGGTTTGGCATCATCCCATTTACACGAAATGTGCGCCTAATAAATTCCTGATTGTAAAATCAGTTGCACAGCAGATAAATTTATTCAAACAAGTCCTCACCACACAAGTGGAAATGGCTTCCGCACCATAGAAAGTTTCACGCGCAAGAATTATCCCACATGGCGCAACAAGGATTTGCTCGTTATGTGTGCGTTTTCGGCCAAATTGGGCGGTAATCTTCTTTTTTGGCGTAGGTTGACGTCTAGGCGATGCTCCTCGAGGGTCTGATATGCCCTCCTGAAGACCATGAATGATACTTGGATCGGAAACTTCGAATTCTTGCTCTTCAGTGCCATCGTCATAAAGATTGTTCACCAGTTGATCATTTGATCCAGTATCGCTTCCTTCGTCAAAGGCAAGGTGAGATACACCTGCTCTTTTGAGTCTTTCTTGAAGCTGAAAGCGAGACTGGCCTTTGATAATATGAATCTTCTCAATATCTTGATGGACTGGATCCTGACAGGTGCGTGTTCCAGTTATGATGGTGTTGCTACACCCTTTGATCGCACAAATGCTGTTCATATGATGATGCTCAGGGCAAAACCGGTCTCGCGATACTGTTAAACGATTTTGACAATTGTGAATGCTACAGCGCAAGTGTCCAAGCGCTGTACCATCCATCACTGCAACCCACACCATTTTATCTAGAGTAATAAATTAATATGTAGATCTGGAATTCAAATCATTATGCAAATTGCCTACCCTTGTAAAGTCGTGTACATTTAGTACAATGATGGCGGACTTCGGATTGCGAATATAGCCTCATGCGAATGTTTCTCTCTTGGATGGCAGGTATAAATCTTGCTGATTGATCACCTGTGTGTGGTACCGTAAAGATAGCATGTCATTCACGGTGATCATCAATCAATGAAAGAATGGTAAAGGCGTCAAAAACATGATCGCCTTTGAGTGAAGCTTTGAATGGCCAATTGGGAGGAATATTCTCCGAGTTGTTGGCCAAGGAAACCATGTATGACCGCGCGCAATTGGTGAATGATTTACTGTAAGGAATTAATTAGCGCCCATATGTGATTCCATCAATTATAGAGCACTCGTACGCAGAAATATTGATATCTGTACACCACATTACGGCGACTCGTGTTTCAATGAAATGATGATCTGATACTTCGAGAACATCAGGTAGTTCATCACCATAATAATACCGCTTCCCCGAATGAACTCGGTAATTATTGTGATAGCTTGTCTGGCACCCTAATAGATAGATTGTCACCAGTAAAAAGATTAATGTCAAATCTTTCCAGTACACATTAACTTACCTTCACAGAAATACTTGACAATCCAGGCTGGACATGCACCCTTGTTTAGAGTATATAGAATTGCCCTTGTTTGCTCGACTTTGCTGAGTTTGAGCCCTTTTGAATTCCTCGAACATCCACTATTTGTACAGTAATGTTGGGGAGGATATATAACAGCTGAATAACCTGTAGTAAGTATATTAGCAAAGACAAGAGGCCTGCAATGACTCACTGTAACCCAAATCCTTCCCATGTATTTTGAATCTCTCATCAATCTTTTCCATTCTTGCTGCATTTTCCCAAATTGTCTTGCTGAGCATGCTCCATAGAATCAGGGTCTCCTCTTCTGATATTTCACATAAATTTGACAAGAGAATTGTCACTGATTGAGGAAGGTGCTGTGGGGCAACATCAACCGGCCACTGAGAGGGCTGCACCAGAATGATATCGTCCTTGAACCGCGGTGCATAGGACAGGAAGGTTGATATCTTGAGTAAAGTCTCGCCATTGAGGATTTCTGGGTTTTGTTTTGCAAAGTAGGCCAAGTTTGTTAAATCCATTGTAATAGAATACAGCGAGGTTATTTAATCTACCAGCGAGCAAGCCTCCGAGTCCCCAACTCGTCCCCAACGGTTGTGGGCCCCCAGCCTGCTGCATACATACGCGCTCAGCTACAGCGACGTGTGTCATTTGACACGTGCCGAATTATGTAATGTCCGTGCGGAGTCCATCCGGACGGACGGATGCATGGACTTTCGAACTACGGAACGTCCTCGAGAGCTCAACGCGTTGACCGAAAAAGGCAAGTGCTTGAGATGTTTGGATATGTTTGCAAAGTTGAATTTCGACCGGGTGGGACCTAGCTTAACAGCCAGGTGAATGGGTTGCGTGGGCAGGAACGGGCCTCTTCTTTGACCATCTCCCTTATCCTCCTTTGGCAGCGCCAGTCTACATCTACATGTCCCGATACACCTATCGCCGCCACATGCCTGAACTATAGTGCGATTGTTGAACCCTGCCCTGAATGAGTTAGTTTCAGGCATCCCGCATATGCATACAAACTCTTACTGATCAATCGTCAGAACCTTTCTTCAGTATCCATGCCCAAGCAGTCAGTAGAAGCCTGAAGATGAAGAGACGACGGCCTGCATCCCGGGGCAGTTGGCGGCCATCCAGGTGCGGACTCTTCATCATGATTGTTCTCCCCACCCTCCACTGCTCCGCAATGCATACAGCATGCACCGGCATCGCATGGGCCGATAACCTCGCCAGAGCCCACCCTGGACCAGCGCAGAACGTGGCCCTGGGAGCCCATGAAATCGATCATGCCGTAGCCGTGCTGCTGTACCCCGCAGCGCCCGCGCGGCGCTCGTAGCCATGTTTGTCATGTTTGTCCCGCCGTCGTCGTCTGCTGTACTGCGGGTCTAGGCCGCGCCGTCGTTCATGGTTGGTCCATAGAGGGGATCACTGCGAGAACAGCCCTGCACTGCACGAAGCAATCGCTGTCCGATCATGCGCCTGCTGCTGGGCTGCTTTCAAGGAATAACAAAAAGGTCCTCTCTTACGGAGCACGGAACCCGATATGTGTGTGCCCTTCATGCTCCGTTTTCGTTTCCGCCAGTCATTCCGCCTTGCCCCGTTATTGCCTGTGTGCGCCAGCCCAGAGACAGAGAGGGCATGCGTGGCACAGTCACTGATCGACGCCTTTTCGCGTCTTGCATGTACTTCATTGCTTGACTGCGCCGATGTCTGCGGCAGGCGGTGGTCCTAGCCTGGCGTCGATGGCAAGATCTAGATGCGTGCAGTACAGTGCCCTCTCTTAGATTTGATGTGCGTTACGGGGGATATTGAACTCCAGTGCAGCATTTCGCTGCTTTCTCACATTTTTTTCTTCCTCTTTTTCTTCCCTCTCTGTCTGTTGCGCTTTGTTTTGTTGCCTTGCACATTCCGACAACTTATGACTATGGAGTGAGAGGCGCAGGTATTGAGCTATTGATCTTTTGGTTCATTTCGAAGCGATAAGTGATGCTACGCTACGTGTTGGCTTCGCCGGCAATGTCCATAGGGCTAGGTGAGTGCTGCGCTATTCTGCATACGAATGGTGCTCTCTGCCCTCATCTCTGTCATCAGCGTGTTCGGAACTCAACCACGCATCACACATCTCCACCGAGACCACTTCAATCAGCTTGCAATCGATAACGCATGTCAATGGTTCTCCAGTGGATGTGCTTGCTAGGCTTTTTGGTCTCTAAATAACACTGACAGGTCTAGCTGGGCGAGCGCTCTCTTGCCATGGCTCGACCGTGGATCTATCCCTATTGTTCGACGCACGAATGGGCCCCTGGTGGGGGTGCGGCGGCGCTCTGGAGATGGGTGATCGATTCAAGTGCGCTGTCGTCACCCGTGTTATCTCGCAACGCATGCGGTATGTGCAGATGCGGTACTCAGTGTTGGACAGCGGCGCCGTCCCGTCGTCCCGAGCGTGGCGCGCACCGCGTGTGCCCGCGGGGCTACTGGTAATACAGAGTTTGCGAACTTGCCCAACACTGAGTGCTTGACGCCGCGCCCGGATGTATGCTCGCGGGCCACAGGCCCGGCGTTCCTCGCGGCTGTCGTCGTCGTAGACAGCCGTGTAAGCCTCGCGCTTTCCCCAACTTACGACAGACATGATGCGCGTCCGCGCGACCAGATCACACCTCAAGAAAAACAATCGATGGGATTTAGATTAGTCACATGACCGCGATAGACAGAAAATCTTCGCGTCGTCTCGACCTTTGTTGGTCCTCCTCCTTACCACAAGCAACAAAGGTCTATTCTTTTCATGTATTCTCCTCCTCCTTACCACGAGCAATAAAGATCCCAATTTTATCATGTCTATCCGTCTGAAAGACTGAGCGCAGTGACGGCACCAATACACGGCGCCCTTACACCTCGTTGGACCGTCGGCGCGCGGTGTTGGAGAGGACGAACGGAACATGCGCGTGCTGCTGGACTGCAAAACACGGAATGGTCATCTCTTGCGGAGCACGAAAACAACGGTGCGTGCCCCGCTCTCTTCCCTCCTTTTTCGTTTCCGCTGGCCGTTCATTCCGCACTGTTCCGTTAGCGCAGCTATGTTGGCCAATGGCCATTGCGACAGCCATGCCGTGTGCGTCTTCGCAGTGCGGTGGTTCGTGTGCCTTGCATCGCTGTCATAATCTGCCGCGTGATTCCCAACTTCCAGACCGCGGCATCGTTCGAATCGCGATGTCTCCGTAGAGAGGGTCGTCGCCGAATCAGCCATGCAGTGCACGACGCGATCGCTGTCGGTCATGCGTCTGCTGCTGGGCTTATGTCTCAAGACAATGTGATCCTCTCTGATGGGGCACGGAACGACGGTACTACATACACAACTCTCCATCCACACTCATTCTCCTTTGCCCTGCCCATTCATATTCATTCAGACTTGCTCCGTTGTTGCCGGTACATCGCAGGCCTAGAGAGGGCATGCACAGTACGGTACTTGATCTGCCCTTCGCGTCTCGCATGTACGGCATTGCTTGACTGCGCCGATGTGTGTGGCTGGCGATGGTCCTAGCCCGCCGTCGATGGGAGATCTTACACCCGCTGCAGGCATAATGCCCTCTCTTGGACTTTGCTGTATGTTGGCGTGAATGATGGGGTGTAGTGAGGGCCGAAGCACATCGCTGCTGTTCTCTATTGTTTTTTGTGTTCTGGTTCCTGTTTTTTTTCTCTTCTCTCTCTTTTGCTCTCGGCGTCTTACTCCATTAGCAGACATGCATGCTACACAAGCGCAGAGAGGATTTTTGTGAAGCCTCTGATCTGGTCCCATGCGCGAATGCGATGATGCATGCGGTCGGTGATGTCCCCGAGCCCGCGTGGATGGCGAGATTCCGTTGGAACTCGAAGGTCCTCTCTCGCAGTTGTGATGATGCAGCGATGAGGTGGATGATGGTCTCCGGTATGACGGGGCTCTATCGTGGGTTTCGTGGATTGTCAATCTGACATATGGGAAGCCGTCGACCATCCCTCGTCTCAATGTTGTTTGTCGTACGATCCTCCATCGGTGTCGATCCAAATGCGTTGCCGTGGAGAGAATTTGGCCTCGAGATGCAATTTACCTTGTCTCTAACTTGTCCTGCGCCAAACGCTGGACTGCGGCATCCCAGGGGCTGGCCATTTGGCTGCCCGTGTGTCCACATGGATATAGCTAAGTTTCGAGAAATTCTCTCCGGCAGGTCTTCCGTGTGGGGTTGGCGCGGTGCTCGATTTCTCCTATTATTTTGCCTTTGTTTCTTTATTTCTTCTTTTGTACACAATTTACACATTCCTGCTATCTCAGATGGGCGCCGGTCTGCGTCCCAGTTGAGAGTTTAGCTCAGCGCTTCTACTCTGTGCTTTTCACTTTTTTTTGTTTTTTGTTTTTCCGTGTCTTTGATGTGTTTTCTCTCGTGCCCCTAATCCATTAGCTGTCGTACGTGCTCTCCATATCCGTGTTATGTTATGAACACACCCCCGAGACTGCCGAGATTAGAGCAGCGCTCCCCCGAAGTGCATATCTTTGGGTCTGATGCTGTGGGCGCCTATTGTGCATCCATTCGCATCCGAATCCACGCCGTGATAGCAGCTAGATCCGCTGGCGTTTTGGCTCGCAGCGTGAACGGATCAAAGTGACAGATACATTTGGAGGCAGTGCTGCTTTGGTTGGGCGCGTGTTGAGGAGAGAGGCGAAAGCTTTAAGCGGGTGGCGCGTTCGCGCGGTGTCAATGTACGGTCGCTGGGAGATGGAACGGCGGCGGCGGCGGTGTCGGTGGCGGCAGGTAACCGCCATGGGTACGCGTAGTCCGAGATGCGCGTCATGGGTGGTTGGACGATGTGTCGCATGTGCGCGTAGAGTCTGACGCCGTGACGGAGGGAGGAGGACGGAGATCATGTGGTTTGAGAGATATTGAAGAGGAGTTTCAAAATCGATCTCACAGGCTGCAACGTTGACCGTCTCGCTCGTTCTCCTACACCTACCACTGTTACCAACCGCGCTCGAGCGCAGCCTGACCGCCACGGTAGCCTAATTCATGTGAGTGTTATGCATCTCAGATACATCCGTCCAGTCCTCATCAAACGTCTCCAAAGACCGCCGACAAGGTTACCCATATTCCCTTCTTCGACGCAACACGACTTGAACACGACTCTTCAACGGACATGCAACCAATATCCACGCCCAAGCAGTCAGTAGACGCCTCGTTTCGCTGTCGTTGTCCGCCGTACGAAGCCCAACCTCCAGACCGTAGCGTCGTTCCCGATGGATCCATAGAGGGGGTTGCTGCGATTTCAGCCCTACACCGCACGATGCGATCGATGTCGACGTCGATGTCTGATCATGCGCCTGGTCTGGGCTGGTCATTTTAATATCTAGCTAGCGATCATCCTCTCTTACGGAGCACGGAACGACGGTGCGTGCCCCCGGATTTCTTCCGCCCTGCTCCTGCTCCGTTTTCGGTTTCCCTGCCCATTCATCCCGCCCTGCTCCGTCGCGCCCAGAGATGGGTTGCGCAGTTCTTGATCTGCGCCGTTTCGCGTCTTGCATTGTCCGTCGATGCTTGACTGCGCCGATGTATAGCGGGCGATGCCCCTAGCCTTCCATTGATGGCCAGATCTATACCCTGGCGGTACAGTGCCCTCTCTTGGACTTGATGTGTGTTGGCGGGAATGATGGGGTGTAGTGCGGCATTGACTTTTTTTGTGCTGTTGTGTTCTTATTCTCGGCGACTGCTTAGGTGCGCATTCTCCCATCATACCCTGTGTTCCGCAATGCATACGGCATGCATGCGAAGCCACGGCGCTGGCTGACCAGTCGCCTTCCCATAGCCCCGCCAGGGATACGACGTGCATAGCGTGTGTAACTCTGGCACTATTGGTGCTCCATACCGATGAGTCATAAAGTCAGCCGTGCCGTGCCCGTTGCTGCTGTACCCAACGTCACGCGCGCGATTCTTCGCACCTTAGTGTTCGTGTGTTGCTGTCGTAGTCTGCCGTATGAAGTCCAACCTCCAGACTGTATCTCCGTCGTTCGCGATGGATCCATAGAGAGGGTCGTCGCCGAATCAGCGCTGCGGTGCACAACGCGATCGATGTCGATCATGCGTCTGCTGCTGGGCTTCAGCCCATAGGTTAAGCGGTCCTCTCTGACAGAGCACGGAACGGCGGTACGTGCCCCATTCCCATCCCTCCGTTCCTTTTTGTTTTCCCTGGCCATGCATTCCGACGTGCTTATTGCCTGTACCTCGCGAGCCTATGTAGAGAGGGCATGTGTTGCGCAGTTCTTGATCTGCGCCCATTCGTGTCTTGCATTGTCCCTCAATGCTTGACTGCGCCGATGTGTAGCGGGCGGTGATCTGAGCCCACCATCGATGGCCAGATCTAGAAATGAATGCTTTCTCTTGGAGTTGCTGTGTATCGGCGGGGATGGTGGGGTGTAGTGCGGCCTTGCGCTGCTTTTTCCTCTTTTTTCTTGGTTTGTTTTTTTCCCTTCTCTGTAGTGCTTTCTCTCTCCGTCTCGCACTGCCCAACGAGTGACCGACTAAGGAGAGAGAGGCGCGGGTATTGCGCTGTTGTCCTTTTGGTTCATTTTCAATGGTATGAGTGTTGCTATGCGCTACTTATGTGTCTCGGTTGGCATCTCCTGCACCAGTGCCCAACGTCGGAGACCAAGAGAGAATTCGGCGTCGACTTTTCACATCCTGTTGCTTGCTTGTCTTGCGTTTACCGCTGGAATGCATCACTCGGGCTGGCCAATTGGCTGGCCCGTGTTCGCATGAATGTATGAAAGTGGGCAAGCAAAATTCTCTCCCGCAGGTTTATCGTTTGGATTTGGCATGATACGTACTCCGTTCGGATTGGTTCTGCTGTTTCTACGCGAGTCCTTTTAGCTAGAGTGTTGTGTTGACGTATCACGAGTGCCCTATGTTTACTGGCATGTGTTGCTATCTCACGCGCTGTACGGGGAATTTACTCGTGGACTTTGGTCAAATAAGGAGTGATGGTTCCCTGCCAAATGTTCTCAGCGGCTGTTACATACTCACTTTCTTTCGTGATTCGTCGATGATCAACTAACTAAATTGCTGAGACTCAGAGGGACCGTTCGCTGACAGAGATTCTTTCGTTAATTTGCTGTATTTGCCCACGTACGCGTATTATTAACGCATTGGTTCGATAACCTTTACTTGAGTAACTTCGCCACAAAGTCATCCCGCTGTTTCCCAACATCCCACCAAAATTACGACGAGACTATTATCCCACTCTTCCCTAAAATGAAATCATTACACCACGGCGTATACAAATACACTACTTCCGAAGGGAGGCAGGAGGTGCGGAGGGCGCAGTGACGTGCGGCGTCGTGGGTCACCGTATTTTATCCCAGCTATACATGTGGGTTGCCTCTGGACAAACAGACAGCATGGGCGGAATATGTACGCCAGCACGACGCGCACCCCGCCCTACCTTCGCATGCCGTTCGCGGCGGAAGCGCGTTGGGCGCAGCCTCGCAGGGGCGCTGATACCGGTGCACGAACCGGGCTGCAGGCGCGTTGCAGTGCGTGCATGCCTGCGAGGGTGCTGGGGAAAGACAAGGCGGAGCCAATGGGGTTGGGAGATCAAAGAAGTTTAAGCGGAGTAC
The DNA here is from genome assembly GCA_014925825.1 of Pholiota molesta. Lineage (NCBI taxonomy): Eukaryota > Fungi > Basidiomycota > Agaricomycetes > Agaricales > Strophariaceae > Pholiota > Pholiota molesta. Next base: position 108,143 of record JACGCK010000127.1, read on the forward strand.
AAAAAAGGATCTCACGGGCGCGAACGGAGCCGTGGAAACGAATGCCTCTGACCCTAACCGCCCCCGACAGCAGCCCGACCTCAGGCATCCACGCCCATCCCCCAACTATCCCTATCACCAAACGAAATGCAAGAGACAGTTAGCAGCGGCCTGCAGGCGACGAGACGGCTTGCATTCAGAGGCGGTCGGCGGGCTATCCAGTTGAGGTGTGCACTCACCGTTGTCTCTGTTCCCCCAAGCTGGTCCACGACGCATGCAGCCTGCAAAGCCACGGCGCTGGCTGATCAGATCGCCTTCCCATAGCCCACCAGGGATACGACGCGCATACCGTGTGTACCCATATCGCTATCGGTGTGGGATATCACGTCAATCAACTATAAAGGTAGCTGTGCCGTGCCCGTTGCTGCTCTACACCCAACTGCACACGCGCGATCATTATTTGCGACTTGGTGCGAGTGTGCCTTGTATCGCTGTCTTAGTCTGCCGTTCGATGGTCAACTGAACTGCCGAACTGCAACGTCGCTCGCGGTGGATCCATAGAGGGGGTCGTCGCCGAATCAGCCCTGCAGTGCATGACGCGATCGATGTCGAATGCGTCTGCTGCTGGGCTCCTGCTTTAACACGCTTTGATCCTCTCTGATGGAGCACGGAACGACGGTACTACGTACCCAACTCTCCATCCACACTCATTTTTCTTTTCCCTGCCCATTCATATTCATCCAGACTTGCTCCGTTATTGCCTGTACATCGCAGGCCTAGAGAGGGCATGCACAGGACAGGACTTGATCTGCCCTTCGCGTCTCGCATGTACGACATTGCTTGACTGCGCCGACTGTGTGTGGCTGGCGATGGTCTTAGCCCGCCGTCGATGGGAGATCTACCCCCGCCGTAGGTATAATGCCCTCTCTTGGATTTTGCTGTGTGTTGGCGTGGATGATGGGCTACAGTGAGGCATCGCTGCTTTTCTCTTTTGTTATGTTAGTGTTCTGGTTCCCCCTTTTTTTTGCTCTTTGTCGCATTGCCTTGCTCTACCGGTCATGCATGCTGAGCGCAGAGAGGATATTTACGGCGCTGTGCTTGATCTGCTGCATGCACTCCCATACTCGAGTGCTGATGCGTGCGGTTGGCGATTTTCCTGACCCCGCGTTGATGGCGAGATCTCAGTCTTTGGCCTCCGAAAAGATGTCCTCTCTCGCAGTCGCACTATGCAGTAAGGAGCTCGAGGTGAATGATGATGGTGCTTCGGTGCGACGTTTCGCTCACCTTTTGTATTTTCATTCTTGTTTCTGCTTCTTCCCCGTCACGATTCCCGACGAGCTCCGAGTACGTGTATCGACGCAGAGCCCGAAGAGAGGCGCCGCTCTCGACCTCGACCTCATTCCGTCGGCACCTCATCCGTGGTACTGCCTGCCTGCTGCTTCCTGGCTGCGCCAGCACCGTCCGGAACGCGGAATGATATAAGAGACAGACTGAGAGACGGCGCTTCTCTGTGTCGGCCTCTTCGTGCGGTGTGGCGGTGTGTGTTTGGCGTGCGCGGATGGCGTGGATCCGCGGATTAAGCATATAAGAATGCCATACCTCACAGAAAATGATCCATTGATTAATAGAACAAAATAAAAGATAGAGAGTATTCACCATTACAACGTCAATGGGGGGCATAATCACGTCGATATCCCTCAACGAATCTTCGAGATTATGGGTAAATCTGGTATTTGGGAAGTCATGGACCCAGCGTGGACCCATCCCCTGTGGCAATACTGTATGATTCTACATAGGTGTGAAATCCCAATCCAAACGCGGTGCCGTGGAGAGAATTGGGCGTTGAGATGCAATGTATCCTGTCTGCTTGCATGTCTTGCGTAAAATGCTGGACTGCACCCCAGGGGCTGGCCATCTGGCTGGCCGGTGTGTTCACATGGATATAGCACTGTTCCAATGAATGCAATTCTCTCCAGTAGGTTTTCCGTGTGGGATTGACGTGGTGCGCGATTTTTTGCTGTTATTTTGATTTTAACTTGTTTCTTGATCTCATTATCTCAGATGAGCGCCCATCTGCGTCGCTGATGTGAAGGTCTGCTTAGCGCTTATATACTGATGTCGTATGGGTCTGGTATGTAGTGTGTAATAGATGAATTCGTAGTTATGTTCTGTCGCTTACGGGGTCGAGCGATCTGATTGGGATTTTTATAGTGGATATAGATTTGTGGTCTTGTTCAAGAGGGATAACACTGGGAGGATGTGCGCCACGCAGTATCGTGTGCGCAAAACTGTTGACCCTTTCTCAGGGATCGTATATTTAAAAAAATTATACATCGCTTTAGGCGAAGCGTTGACGCATCTGGGACACCAACAGACAAGCATGTTCGCCTGCCAAGCGGGGCTAGCTTCCCGGCATATGCGCATGCAGAGCTTGGAATGACGCCGATCTCGTAGATTCATGGCTGGAGCTCTCATTCCGATTCAATATTCGCATACTCACGTAGTACCGAGTCTGCGACGGAGGAAACATGGCGAGTGCGCGGGAGAAGGGTGCAGGCGGTAAATGTAGTTGGATCGGAGTTTGAACGTGCGGACTGGAACGGAATCGTCGGATGACCTGCTCACTCATTCTTCTACGACTACCACTGACCCCAAGCGCCCCCCTGGAGCAGCACGATCTTTACTCATTACGCTAATGTGACCTATGTGAGTCTCATCTATCTCACGGACACATCCTTCTGGTCTCATCGATCTCTGATCCAATGTCTCCCAAGGGCCAAGACCATCGACAGTGCTAAGAACATCCCCGCACTTCGGCGCAACATATGTGCATCCGCCAACTATACTATACTCCAACGGACACGTAGTCGTTACCAATGCCCCAGCAGTCAGTAGAAGCCTGGAAACGACGACAGGGCTTGCATTCCGAAGCGATTGGCGGCTATCCAGGTGTGCAGCCTTCGTTGTCTTTGTTCCCCCACAGTTCCGCAGATCATACAGCATGCAATGCCCCAGTATTTCATGGTCAGATTGCCTTCCGCAGTGCAGATCGTGCTCGCCCATGGCGCTATTGGTCACCGAGAGACCCCAACTATGCTGTGCCCTTTGCTGCCAGCTCCACACGCGGTCTTCTCTGCAGCGCTGTGGCTCGTGTGCCTTGCATCACTGTCGTAGTCCGCCCTACGAACCACAACCACAAGGCCGCGGCATTGTTCACACGTTCATGGTGGATCCGCAGAGAGGGTCGTCGCCGAATCAGCCCTGCGCTGCACGATGCGATCGATGTCGATCATGCGTCTGCTGCTGGGCTTCTTCTGTAGAACGATAGGGTGAACAATCCTCTCTGGCGGCGCACGAATGACGGTACGTGCCCCATTACCCTGTCTCCTGCTTCAGTTTGGTTTTCCCTGCCCATTCATCCCGTCTTGCGCCGTTCGCGCATGTGCATTTCGAGCCTAGAGAGGGCATGTACGGTACGGTATTTGGTCTGCCCTCCCACGTCTTGCATGTACCGCATTGCTTGACTGTGTCGATGTATGCGGCTGGAGATGGGCCTAGCCCATTCCTAGCCCGCTGTCGATGGCGAGGTCTAAATCCTGACCACAGAGTGTCCTCTCTTGGACTTGATGTGTGTAGGCGGGGATGATGGGGTGTAGTGTTGTCTTTCGCTTCTTTTCGCTTTCTTATCCTGTCGTGTTCTGGTTCTGGTTCCTTCTTTTCTCTCTTTCCCTCGGTGCCTTGCTCTATTAGCGGTCGTGCAAGCTGAACGCAGAGAGGATTTTTGCGGCATATCTAATCTCGCTCATGCACTCCCATCCATCCTTGCAGGCGGTGATCTGTGCTGGCGAGATTTCGTCAATCTCCACTAAGTCCTCTCTCGCAGGTGTGCCATTCACGCGCCTTCTATTGTTTATTTATTTTCGATTGTCTTTTCGCTTCTTTCCCATCGTCCACTTCCGCAACGCGCTTCGAGTACATTAAATCCCTACGGGCGCCTGATGAGAGGCGCCGCGCTCAGCTGTTGTCCTTCCGTCGGCATATTATCTGTGATGCTGCCTGCTACGTATTGGCTCCGCAAGCAACATCCCACCAAAATGTCGACTAGGGTTCAACACCTGATGGTGCCTGTCTGTGTGTGTCGGCCTCGTCCGTGTCCGCGTCTGTGTTGGCCTCATCCGTATCTGCGGGGTGATGATGATGATGTGGTGGTGGTGGTGGTGGTGGTGGTGTGCGTATGGTGTGTATGGGTAGCGTGGATCCGGCTGTGTCTAACCCGTGTGTTTGATGTGAGCGGATGGGGTGGGTTGGTGGTACGGGCATGCGGGTCATGCATGGTCGGCGATTGCAGGTTGGACGTTGCGTATTGGGCCACTACTTAGACTATGTCGATAGTGAGGCGGGAAGTAGTTCGTTGTCCTTCCTATTCACCCGCATAGAGATGTTTTGTGCTATGGATCCAAGAACATTCAAGAGAAGACACACGGAAGGCGCGTTACTGAAATTGCTGCTCATACGTGTATACCAATATAGGAAATTCAAATGAAAGGAGTGTAGGTATGTATGTGCATGACGCGTGTCCTAACCTACTTAATGTTGCGACACACACTTCGCTATGCATTGTCCTAGCGCCGGGGATAGCGCTCGCGTTGACGCATCGACTACATTCGCTCGCGCACGATATGGGAGACTGCGGCTACCTATTTTGTGCGCCGCTAAGCGCTAAGCAGCCATCGAGCAATGTTCGATGGGCGTCGAGCTTGCCCGGGATTAAGGGAGAGCTTAGGCTGGGGGCGTAGCTGTTGGGAGCCGGTGCATGGAGCGTTCGGGTGCCGCCTTCTCCGGGGCTTAGTGCTAGAGTCGAGGACGGTCAGCGGTACATGGGCATTGGGAAAGCAAAGATCCGCCATCGACCATTTTAATCGGAGTCGTAACCTTATCTTGCCAGTTTACATACATATCCTCACTGACCTAATCCGCGATGAGCCCGTAGGGCTCATCTTAGGATAAGCTAAAGATAGGCGTCGGAACCAAGATCTTTATATAAGCATCGGCTTAGATAACCTTTCAATATATCGACGAAGAAAAGCTTATCTTCTCTTCGTCTTCTGAAATCGTTCCGACGCATAAAAAACCTTATCGGTTGTTTTCGGAGATCTTTATCCATTTTTTGTCTTCATTTTCCGAAACCTCATACCTCTTTCAACCCAAATCTCCTTTTTTATACATTTTCACCATGGTTGAAGGTGTTGTTCCTCCCGATGTTCCCGAGCCTCCTCCTGGAGCTCCTGGAGGCCAAAATGGCGATGAGCAACAAGAAGATCTGATTCTCAGGGTGCACCGTACTCATATCAACCCTGAGGTGGTAGTTATCCTCAACAATCTCCCTTTATTTAATAAATTGGAGACAAACAAGAAGATTGAGCTTGCTAATATATCTCGAATGAAAAAGACTCTAGATCATGCCATGGATCCAGCCAATCACCCAATTGCAGGGTCAGAGACAGCTTCCTTGATCACTATTAGTGACGAGGAACTCTCCGATCTTCTTGATGACAACATCCGCAGCTTTTACAAGGATGTCATGCCTATCTCCGTGTCGAAACGTCTCGCGGCGATTCAGAAGACTACTGTATCATTTCGACCGGATGTTCATGTAACGCGTAACGGTCGATTATAATGAACCTATTTACAAAAATGTAACGCAAAAAATGAGCTCGTGAACATGCTCAGAATTCAAAAAATTTCGGCCATAAGGGTGAATTTTCTCTAGGGCCTGTAGGAGAGCCTATAAGACATGTTTGAATTTTTTTCTCTCTCAGAATGAACCTATTTTTTGTTCAGTAACGCGTAACAATTGGTTCTGAACATGTCAGCCAGTGAACTAAGAGCGTAACGCGTAACATGGTGTGAACATACGGTCGAAATGGTACAGTATTTCCGGTGAGAGCCAATTATCTAAAAGACCCGCGGATGCCATCGAGAAGTCTATTGAGACTAGACTCGCAAAGAGGCGCTGCATGACCGGGGCCGATATCGTAGCCCGCGTCGCAGGTGTCCCAGCCAAATTGATATTTCCGCAAATCATGTATGATACGGAAGACTGTGTTTCCATTCCTCTCCCTTTCTTTTTACATAAGAATGTGCGTTACATTATTGACAATGCGGCCATGTTGGATACGGTCAAATCGAACCCGTTGGATGGTGCAACCAAGGGTTTGCAGATTCTTGATGTCGCGAAGTTGTCAAACAAGCTCGGATCAGAGCTATCTTTGACTTGCAGTCAGTGGGGGGAGGCTGCCTGGCAGATGTACAGATTTCAACAGTTTCGAGACAAAGATGGAGAAACCGGCAGTTTTGCTGGTTGGTATTCAAATCATTTCAATTTTTTTACTTCTCAGATTGATAAAGACGAGACATATGACGCCTGGAAATCCCTCGAACTCGAATTCCGTCAAGAGTTTAGGAGCCAGAAAAAAGATTACAGTGCGGCTCATTATGCCGAACGTTATCTGATTGCAAAATCCGAACATTCCATATGGACCCGGACCCAGGCTGCAATACAAGCGATGTCGAAAACGCCGAGCCAATACAACAATTTCCCACCGCGTAGCGGTGGCAGTAATGGACGTTTTTCACGTCCTGGGAACTCTTATACTTCCTCCCAAGCCCCCATCCCAACCTCTTCCTTTCCATCTGGCAGCACGAAGTCCCCCCTCTCCGCTTGCTGCATCTTGTGCGGCCGGAGGGGGCACACCGTCATCTCTCATTCCAGCGACACCACGCCAGCAAAATCCGCCGACGGAAAACCCACCTACGCCAAGTATTCGTCCGATCGAATCATGCGCGGACCCGACGGCAAAGAAATTTGCATTCCTTTCAACATCAAAGGCGACCGCGCAGCATGCTCCCATTCTAAAGACGAACGAGTCCACATATGCTCCTTCTGCGGGAAAATCCACTTCGCATTCTCCTGGACCTGCCGCTCTCGCCCTTCCGAATCTTAATGACATTTCCGAATTTTTATATCCACCTTTCCTCAACTATACAGATTTCTCTTCTTCAATTATCCATAGACCACAATTTGATCCCATACTGCACATTAACGAAGATATTTTCTCTCGAGTCATCCACCCATACAACACGTCCGCCTTCGAATCATTTTTAAACAAGCATAATCTTTCCTTTCATTATCCTTTACTTATTGACAACCTTCTGCATGGTTTCCCTTTGGGGCGTATGCCCAAAATTACGGACACTGTTATTTTACCACATAATCCTTCCTTTTTCGACCATACTGACGCTATACAGGACTACCTCCGCAAGGAGGTCGCCTCTGGCCGTATGTCCGGCCCATATACACGCGAAGAAGTCGAATCGACTCTTCGCGGCCCATTCTTTGCATCACCCATTATCGCCGTCGTCCAACCTCAACCCGGCGACACTCCAGACAAAATATGTATCTGCCGCCACCTTTCTAAAAGCACCAAACACCATGAATCCGTGAATTCGCACATCAAAAAGGAAGATTTTCCTACCAGGTTCGACACCGCATCGATGGTGGCTGATATCGTGAGTTTTTCTCCGTGTTCTCAAAATTTCCCCCATTTCCGACCATATACACTGTTTACACCGACTCTTTGCGCTTAGTGCGAGAGCCAGGTCTTCTTTATCATTCCATTTTGGGTATTTGCGCATCCGCGTTACTCGCTGACGCTCGATATTCGAGCGCTCGAATATATCATATCTCGTGAGATGTTCACGTTATCGCGATACTCGCACATTATTCTATCCTATACTATCCAACTATCATATCCTATACCATCTATCTTATCCATCTATCATACCTTTATCACATATCGAATCCTATACTCATCTCATATTATTCTTATCAGATCGCTCATGCTCCTCCGGGCACCCAAGTTTGTACCCTGGACATTGCAAAGTTCCATCGTACTTGCCCTGTTCATCCATCCCATAAGCCATGGCTCGTCGTACAGGGTTTACCGCGCGAGTTTTTCATCGACCACGCACATCCTTTCGGTGCCGCTTGCACAAGCAGCAATTCCAGTATGCCAGCCAACGCTGCTATCCACGTATGGGCGGCCGAGGGTGTCGCACCCGTTCCTAAATATGAGGACGACCTCAACGTGTTTCGTTTTCCATCGCCGACAGGCACCTTCGTTGATGGCGACTATTCGTATGACTATGACAAGGCCGAGATGCTGCGCCGTATCGCCCCTTTGGATATTCCATGGCACGAAGAAAAGGGCGACGATTCATTCAAGTTCATCACGACATTTATCGGTTTCCAATGGGATCTTCCCAATAAACTCGTCAGCCTCACTGACGAGAAGCGCCTCAAGTTTTTCGAGCGCGTTCGCCAATTCGTCAATAGGTTTGAAAGACATCCATGTGAAATACTCGACATCCAGAAGATCCATGGTTCCCTTTGCCATATATCATTCGTATACGTTGCAGGCCGCTCCCATCTGTCATCCTTGTCCAATTTTACCTCTACATTCCCTCCAAACAATGAATACGCCGTTCGATGCCCACCACCATCCGTTATTACCGATCTAAAATGGTGGTTACACACCCTATCCGCCGCTGGTGTCTCGAGACCACTGCGCCCACGTGGCATTGCTGTCGACCTCGGATTATTCGTCGACGCGTCGACATCGTGGGGCATCGGTATTATCATGGGCGACGAATGGGCTGCCTTCCGCCTTCTTCCTTCCTGGAAAATCCCTGGGAGAGACATCTGCTGGCTCGAAACAGTCGCCATCGAGCTATTGATTTATCTCCTGGAGGCTCGTGGCTTCCGCGACACCCGACTGATCATCCATTCCGATAACAATGGCACAATCGGCGCTCTCGATAAGGGCCGCAGTCGCAATCACCATATCAACCTCTCCGTTCGACGCACCTATTCCATCCTCCTTCCCCTCTTTATTACACCTGAATTCGTTTATGTCGCATCAGCCGAAAATCCCGCTGACCCTATCTCGCGCGGAGAACCAGGGTCCTCGGACAGGCGCATTTCTACTTATCTTACGCTCCCAGACGAGCTTCGTAATTGTTTCGTTTATGTCTAGTTTAAATCCGTTCAAATTTTCGGCAGCTTGTGCTGTCGAGAGAGACGTGGGTGAAGACATCTCGTCTCCTCCGCGCCCCCCGTCTTCTCATACTTTCAATACCAACCCATTTGCACATCTGGTTCCTGTAGCACATAATAGTTCTTCTGCATCCAATCTTGTTGTTTTTCGTGACCCAAATTTACTTCTGCAAGACTCTTTATCCCATTCTTTGTATAATACCAAAATATCTCCATCCTCGTCCCATCACAGCCTCTATGCATCATCACCATCTGATCCCTCATCTCGCGACATCACCTTCACACCCCCAATTCCTCACGACATCTCATCTCACGCCTCTCTTCATGCCACCTCATCTCATCCCGCACTCTTCACGAATTATCCGCCTCCCACTGTGGCATCGCGCACTATCAAACCTCGGAAACCAAAAGCCGGCTGCGAAATCGCTACGAACTCCCTTCGCCCTCACGTTGCGGCAACGGATCGTTTATTCGCATGGAATACTCCCTTCGGTATCGAACATCGATCACATCTCAGCAATATCATCCCTGAGGTCCTCGTGGACCCCGTCCTTATGAGCATACGTGGCGCTCTCACACCTCAGACAAAATCATCGTACGCCGCGGGCCTCCTTCGCTGGACCCAATTCTGTGATAAATATGCCATTCCCGAGGCCGATCGCATGCCTGCTTCTTACGCGCTCATCTGCGCTTTCGTCGCCGAATACAAGGGGCGCCATACCGGTGGTGTTATCAAGAGCTGGCTATCCGGCATTCGGAGCTGGCATGTCGTCAACCATGCACCTTGGTACGGTGAAGATGATCCTTGGGTGGATTTTGCGCGCAAGGCGGCCAACAAGGAGGGCGCCAAGCACAAGCGCCCCCTTCGCGCGCCTATATCTATAGAGCACCTTGTATGCTTGCATGGCGCTATCTCGTTGTCGGATCCCTTCCATGCCGCCCTATGGGCAGTTGCCCTTTGTACATTCTGGGGCTGCAGACGACTCGGCGAGACGACGATATCCGTCGAGGCATCCTTCAACGAATCTTATCACGTCCTTCGATCATCTCCGTACGCGATTTTATCTATGATCATTATTGTTTACTTATATCTCTTCAGGGTCTCATTCCGTATCCTGCGTGATGGTACACATTCTGCGCATTTCCGCATCCCATGGACCAAGACTACTAAAGAAGAAGGTGCTACAGTCATCCTAACTAGTGTTTGCAGGTCCGGTCCGGTCCGGTCTTTTGCCCAAATTTGGCAAGACCGAGACTGAGACTGGTCCAGGGCAGTCTCAAGACTGCAAAAAACCGACGAAGACCGACATAGACCGGTTTATGTCGGTCTTGGGCGGTTTAGCAACTGACAAAAACCGGTCTCAACCAGTCCTAGTTAAGACTGGTTGAGAACTGGTTGTAGACCGGTCTGAACCAGCATTTTAAGCTGGATTTTACCTGTAGAAACCATTTAAATAGTAGAAATTAGACTACTTGAGCGCATTTGCCCATATCTCAGTGGGTTCATAGCCAAATATTATGTGTAAAGGTTTATTAGATAGGTATTTTAATGTTCTACCTTGGCCTTGGTTTTCGAAAGGCTAGCTTACTTAACGAATGAAATGTTGGCAAAAGCGTCTTGTAGTAGTCTGGTAATGTACATATCATCAATTTAATTATAACTCAGTCAAATATTGCTCGATTATTTAGGTCTAAAATGCATTGGGCAGGTATATATGCCCTCCAAATATGTGCAAGTTTGCGAAAGGCACGAATGATTAATGGCTGAAACGCGGGCAAAAGCGTTTATAAGCGCCAAAAATACTCAGCTGATCATAAACTATTAATATCTTCGTCAATTCTTATGCTAAAAATATGATTTTAACATTGTTCGAAAGGGATATAAGTGCTCTACTACACTACAAAAAATCTCGCAGAAAGACCGGTTGAAACCGGTCCTAACCGGTTTTTATTGGTCTTTTGATTTGGAGAATCATGAAAGACCGCGGACCGGACCGCGGTTGCGGTCTTGATCGGTCCATTCTATTTCCGGTCCACTGCGGTTATGGTCCGGTCTTTTTCCGGTCTTTTTCCGGTCTTGTAACCGGACCTGCAAACACTAATCCTAACGGGTCGTGATGACGCCTTATGTCCCTGTCGGGCCCTTCGCAACCATCTGGATGTCAACACGGATATCCCATCCTCCGCCGGACTCTTCGCCTATCGCCTGCCATCCGGAGCCCATCGCAACATGATCAAGCACGTATTCATAAACTTCGTCACCTCTATCTGGAAATCGGCATCATTGGCCCACGTCTCTGGCCACAGTTTCCGTATCGGAGGCGCTGTCGAATTGTTGCTGGCCGGCGTTCCTCCCGAGGTCGTTGCTGCTACAGGCGGTTGGACTTCTCTCTCCTTCCTGCTATACTGGCGCCGCATGGAGGAGATACTACCCATGAGCACATCCAAGGCATACAAAAAAATTCATATTGATGAATTGGCTGGTATTTTCGAACGCTTTCGCATTGATCACAATATAGCTCGTTCTTTATTAGATAGCTCGATGGACGCTTAACTTTAGACTCATCATTCAGACCTTTATTCTATACTTATTCCTTTTGCACTTGTACCATTTAACTTTTGGCTGAATGATGATTGCGACGTTGAACCATGAACATACGATATATTGCGACGTTGAACAATGAACATATGATATGTTGAGATATTGAACATTAAGATAAATGATCCAACCAGAGCTCTTCTCGGGTTGGGTGCCAGTCTGGACTCGGGCCCATGTATGCCTCGTCCAACCTACCAGTTGTGAGTTTCACTCTGGTTGGTATAGCAGGTTTGTTCTCGGCATACACATGCCACAAATCGGCTCGTCCAGACGCTCAGGACTTTCTCGGGCTTTTGGCTTTCATTTTCGAAATCCGGATTTGGAATGCCGAATATATTTTTGGATCACCCGCGCGCCGGATCATCGACCCGGCCCGGTCCAATGCGGATGTCTTTCTGAACACGCGCCCTCCGCCAAATCGGTCGGTCTACGGGCTCGGTTCACAGCTCCGAATTTTCGAATTTTCGCAAAGCCCGCGAAAGTCCCAGGCACAACACGAACACCCGCTTTGGGTTTTCGTGACATACTATTTTCTCTTGATAATATACTTAATGTCAGATTATTTATCACATTATTATCATCATATTATTTTCTCATCTCATCCTCCATCCCGGACACTTGGTGGAACTCAAGCCAAGTTAGCCTATTCCGCGATGAGCCCGTAGGGCTCATCTTAGGATAAGCTAAAGATAGGCGTCGGAACCAAGATCTTTATATAAGCATCGGCTTAGATAACCTTTCAATATATCGACGAAGAAAAGCTTATCTTCTCTTCGTCTTCTGAAATCGTTCCGACGCATAAAAAACCTTATCGGTTGTTTTTGGAGATCTTTATCCATTTTTTGACCCACCCACCTTCTCCCTTATTCAGTGTTTGGTATAGCAGGTTTGTTCTCGGCATACACATGCCACAAATCGGCTCGTCCAGACGCTCAGGACTTTCTCGGGCTTTTGGCTTTCATTTTCGAAATCCGGATTTGGAATGCCGAATATATTTTTGGATCACCCGCGCGCCGGATCATCGACCCGGCCCGGTCCAATGCGGATGTCTTTCTGAACACGCGCCCTCCGCCAAATCGGTCGGTCTACGGGCTCGGTTCACAGCTCCGAATTTTCGAATTTTCGCAAAGCCCGCGAAAGTCCCAGGCACAACACGAACACCCGCTTTGGGTTTTCGTGACATACTATTTTCTCTTGATAATATACTTAATGTCAGATTATTTATCACATTATTATCATCATATTATTTTCTCATCTCATCCTCCATCCCGGACACTTGGTGGAACTCAAGCCAAGTTAGCCTATACCCTAAGTACTCAGTACTGTCATCCCCAGGACACGCACCCATCGCGCCAAGGGCCACGTCAACCAGATCACAGCCGACCGGGAACAGTTCCTTCCCCTCTTCCATGCAGCAGATGGGCATTCTGCGTTTCGCTGTCTCCAAAGCCCGCTGATAGTTCTACCCTGTAGAGCATGCGCTGGCTTGGACTCAACGAATGGCCCTTCGACAATTCAGCGCCATTCCACTTCCCCGGCGGACGAGCGGTCGATGTTCGAAGAGGGAATAGCACCCCGCAAGCGAAGAGATCGGCCAGAATGTGGAGAGCGGCTATGCGTGCAATGCCTTGGCGTCAGATGCACGCAGAACTCCCATAGTCCATAATGCGCACACCATCGTGTGTGCCCATGGAGGCTATTGGTCCCGTCTCGTTTCCGTTTGGATGCCAATGCTATGCATGCACGGTCCCCCATAGTCTGCCTGACTGAACTTTCAGGGCAGGTCGTGAGCGATCCGTAATCCGTAGGGAGGATCAGAGCTGATCCAGATCTAGCCCTTGAACAGCCAGCATCATCGCATAGCATGATCGATGGGCAATCGTGCTGCTGCTGGGCTGTAGTCCAGGCGAACATCATCCCTTACGGAGCGCTGAACGACGATGCGTGCGCCATCTTCCTCTATTTTCTTTCCTTCTTCCCATCATCCACCTTGCGCTGTTAGCGCATGTGCGTGTTGAGCCCAGAGAGGGATATGGATGGCATGTCACTTGATCTGGTGTGTCTTGCATGTATCCCATTGCTTGACTGCGTTGATATGTGCGGCTGCCAATGAGTCTGGCCCGCCATCTGCGGCAAGATCTGTTGTTAGGAACATGTCGTCCCATTCCCTCTCTCGGATTTTACATCCGCGGCATGGATGATCTCTGGTATAACAACTCACTCGATTCCAGTTTCTTTTGGGCTTGTTTTGTGGTTCATTGCATTTTATGGTATTCCTTGAATCCTTCCCCTATCGCACCTGGTTGAAGGCATCTGGAATGACTTGAGAGAGAGAGGCGGTGGGCATTTGGCCGTTTCTGATGCCGTGGTGTTCTTGCTACGACGTCTCGGGCGTGCGTGTTGGCTTAGCCAGCAGTGTCCATATGGCCAAATAACATAATCATACTTCCTTGCCTCTCTCTATCTCTCTATCCCTCCAGTATCAGCATGGTGTAGCGTATGGGTAGCGTGGGGTCATCGCGGATCCATCCTGTAGCCGACCGCCCCCAGGCCTGCGCGCAACCAACGGGGTCCGCCAGTGCGTCTCGGTGCAGGTAGTCTTTGGTGGGGTGCTCATGCCGCTGAGGCGCATGGGGGATGCTGAGTGTGCGCGACGCGGATAGCTGAGGTGACGTGCGAATGCGCGCCGTAGGTCAGTGCGCCCTGTGTATCCTATCACCGGCTCCTTGCGCTGACGCCGAATGACAGTCAGTGCCAAGATGGAGACAAGGAAGCTACGGATGCTACTCTGTCTCTGTAGAACCGAAGGGCCCATGAATCATGATGGTGGTGGCGCGGGAAGCGGGGCGATAGGGATGCATCCCGGGTGTGACTGGCTTTGCGCGGCGCGCGGATGGACTTGACGAGAAGGAATCGGTACATTACATCGTTGTCTATAATCTACGCGTATTGCTTATCGACCAAGATTCTCAATTTGGACGTTTCGAGGAGGACGAGGAGATATCGCGAATACCAAGTTTTCTCGAAGCACGTGAGCACCTAGGTTTAATTTGAATGCAATGCATCCATGTTGGCTCTATTCCGTTCGCGGTACTGCAGGGTTAAAAATTTCAAGGAGCAACCAATAATCTGCGCCTTCGTGTCCAGTTAATGACTCGAGAACATAAGTATTTGGCCTTCCCATGCTAATTATGCAAATCTGCAGATTTATGTACGTTGTGTTGCCCACACTAGTCTAGGATTTTCTGAATACTAGTCCTACATATGTGATATCCTAATAAACATGCCTCGCACAAGGTCGAACATTTCATTTTCAAAGGCAAAGTGACGCACGCCTGGCATATAACCTCCCTACGTGTGAATAGCGTTTACGATCCTTTCTTTTCCCCCACGTTGGCTATTCTTGGCGGCCCCGGCACCGCCTCAGCACAATGACTCAAACCTACAGTCCTGGATGCAGATAAAAATCCGCCTCCTTCACAGACGCTCACTGGGATAGAGATGGAACAGCGGCAGCGACGGAATCGGGTGGGAGCAGGGAAAGGCCACGGGTACGCGTCGTCTGAGATGCGGGTCATGGGTGGTTAGGGTGTGCGTCAGGCAGGGGTACAGCTCGAGATCAGAATGCGCAATCTCATGTCGCGTAGTCTCTGTGACGGAGGGTGTCTGGAGGGTGTGGGATGCGATGTCGATTGGATGTCGATGGTGAGAGATTCGAAGATATTTGAGCGGAGTTTAAAATGGAACTCGCCGGCAGCCGCGGTGGGCTGGAACGGAGCTGGCGGACTTCTCACTACAACTACCACCCTCCCTCAGGAGCAGCACAACGTCCATGCATCTCATATCCATGTCTCCCAAGCGCTGACAATGCTACAAAGAATAATTCCCCACCCGGACGCAACACGCGCCCATTACCGACTATACCTCTTCCTCAATGGACACGCAACTGATGACAATGCCCAAGCAGGCCGTAGACGCCTACAGGCGACGACACAGCTTGCACACCGAGGCGGTCAGCGGCTCCCCAGGTGCGCACCCTCCATCATCCTCGTACCCCGCTGTTTCGCACTGCATAGAGCATGAACATCCCCGGCGTCGGCTGGCCAGATCGCCTTCCCATAGCCCACCGGGGACAAGCGCATACCGCGTGTCCTGCGGCACTATTGGTCACAGGTATCCTGGGACCATGCCGGGGCCCGCTGTTGTTTGCAGCTGCGCACAGTGATGCGTGTGCCGTGCATCGCTGTCCTCGTCCGCCGTACGTCGCCCAACCCAGAGATCGCGTCGTCCACGGCTATTCCATAGAGAGGGTCGCCGCGATTTCAGCCCAGCAGTGCGTGAAGCGATCGATGGATGTCGAGCATGCGCCTGCAGCTGGGCTTTGAGGCTTAGCTTCCAAGTAGCTTGATCCTCTCTGATGGAGCACGGGACGATGGCGCGTGCCCCTGATCCCTTCCCTCCTGCTCCGCTTTTCGTTTCCCTTGCCCTTTATCCCCGCCCGTCCTTCCCGTGAGCGCGTGGACGCGCCAGCTGGCCTGGAGAGGGCGTGCGTGTGCGTGGCGAGCTGGCCCTCGCGCCTCGCGCGTCTTGCGTTGTACTGCATTGCTTGAAGTTCAGCGCGAGCGGTGATTAGCATATTGAGTATTGGGAATGGTAGGCGGAGGGGTGAGTTAGTGGGGTGTGCGATCGGCGGCGAATAACGAACGGGCTGGAGTTCTGCGCGTATTTCACTGCTTTCCGTGTTTTTTGTTTTGTTTTGTTTCTTTGTGTGTTCCTTATTTTTCGGGCCCTCTGTCTCGCGCTGTCGCGTACTCTCTAACGAGCAGTAGATTACGGACAGAGTTGGGGGGTATTGCGCCCTTGATCTTTCGGTCAACTTCGACGTTATGGGTGTTCGTGACCCAAAATGAGTATGCTGTGCCGTGCCTCCAGCCCCACGTTTCCTTCGTGTCTTCTGTTTTTGTTTTGTTGCTTCGCTTCCTTTGATTGCTTGTTCCCCGAGTGACTCTGTTTCTCTTCTCAACGAGCGCCGGGTACGTGGATTCCATGCCGGGGAGAGGCGCCACTGTCAATGTTATAGTCATTTGGTCGATGTGGCAGGCCGAGTTGGTGCCGCTCGGACGCCATGTCTGCCAAATCATATTGGCAAAATTTGTAGTGGTGCTTCTCTGTGTCGGTGTGGGCGTCGTGGCTGCGCGGTTTGGGGGGTTCGGGTTTACCATGTATGTATCTGGTGTGTATCTGTTGACTGGGTTGGTGGTTGTTGGTTGATGCGCAGGCGCGGGAGGGTTTTTTGATGTGGGCGATGGGTGGGTGGGGTGTGCTGTGGGTAAAACGATTGAGGAGGTCGAACAGTGGATATTGATCCACTGAGGTATGGTTTATAGGGAGAGTTTGCTGTATTTGCTCGCGTACATATGTATTATGTATCATGCTACAATGGTATCTAACTGACGAGACACACAGTGCGCTCCTTGGAGTATCACTGGGATCGCAGCTCATACGCGTACATAGATGCCACAAAGAAAGTGGAACGTCAGCGCAAGGATCGCACGGTTGTACTCGAGTACATGGCTTCCGTCTATCTAATCTAGCGTGCGGCCACCCCGCCCACTCCTCTATGCACCCGTGCGGGTTCAGACAGCGCGTCGCACACGCGCACAGCACGTAACATGTTTCACCCAATGACCGAAACGCGCGAGTTCAAGCACCTTGCCTTTCTGTGCATGCGCGAGCGCCGGTGATCCGCTCCTCAACAGAACCGCCGCCGCGCGCTGGGATCCCCCGTGGTGTAGTCTCGACTCTCATATCGCGTGGCTGCTGCTGGTCGGGAGTCCTGCGAGTCCCATCGGATTTTCACCGGAACCAGCGGTTGAGCCGCGGGCGTGCTGTTCGACAAGGTGAGCTGGGGCCTGGGGAGGGTGCGGTGGTGGATGTGTTGGATGGGCGTTGTGATTTCGAACAGGGTGACCGGAGTTCCAAACCACATCAGCTGACACAGGGGTCTGGCAGTGTCGCCGACTGTCCACTCTCAGTCTCTCACTCATTCTCCACTGGCAGCGCCAGTCGTTCTATCTTCATATGATCATCGTCTAGGCCGCCGGCTCCTTAGGTACGCTCCCAAGACATTCCAGTAGCCTTTCACTGTTCTGGTGGAGTGGGCGGAGTGGTCAGACTATTCCACTGGTAATGCGTACAGCATTCGAAGACTCGGTGTCAGACAACGAGCTGGATCTTCCCATAGTCCCCAATGCACCTAACATGCTACCTTGCGGACTATGGGTGGCATTTGAGAAAGCGCTGTTGACATCCAGTTCACTGATAGCTCGCTGATACAGTATTTAAATACGCTCGCGGGGCAAGTCGTCTGCCGTTCATGAAATCCTTATCGTCATCATCTCATCTCTGAAGATCAATCTGTCGAAAAGATCCCCGCATTCAGCCCCTTAGCAATGTTGCTGCAGAAAGCGATGTGGCATCGCGCTGCTGCTGCAGTGTGTGTCCTCGTATCGGGTTGTACCGTGTGGTCCTTTCTTACGGAGCACTGAATGACGACGTATGTCCCTCCTTCCGTTCTTTTTCATTCCTGCTTCCCATCATTTGGCGTTCTCTGTTCGCACATGCATATCCTGCGCCCAGAGAGGACTTTCATGGAACGATGCTTGCTCTGATGCCATATGCGCATTGCGTCTTGCACGTACTCCGTTGCTTGCGCTGATGCATGCGGCTCGTTAAAATGCGCGTTTTCCAAGCCGTCGTTCCATGAAGTGTCCTCTCTCGCGAATTGATTGCGTGTTGATAAAGTGGATGTTGATTCTTTCAATATATCACTCGCTTGTTCTTTTCGTTCTTTTTCATTCTTTTTCGTTATTTTCTTTGCTCCTTCACTCCCAGTGAAAACCGGTTCTGGGAAAATCTTGGAAAATCTGGAGAAGGGGGAATTTATCTGGCCAAATCAGCGCCGATCCGTGTGAAGCCGTGTGATCCTAGATAGCCACAGAAATGCGATAAGATCATCGATCAGCTAAAATACAAAAATAGATATCATCAAGTTAGCTGATCTTGCGTCGCAAATTATTTACAAGGCCACTCCTGCCCACTTCCCATTTCTTCTATCCCATGCAAAATGCCATCCAAATCAACAAAATGTTATTGCAGAGTCTGCCATGGACGACTCCGTGATCCCAAAACAGTGAAGAAACATGCCGTCCGAGAGGAACAAGAAGCTGCGGCAGAAAACCGAGCAAGTCACTCCCGCAATGACCGCTCTGAAACTTATTCCGACAACAACGATTCGGAAGCGGACGATTCCTCGTCAGACGAAGATTCGAAACCAGGATCCGAATCCGAAACCAAACCTGGCTATCCAAGTAAAAGGCGCCGTACAAGTGAAGGAGGCGGATTAGAGGATATGGTGAATTTAAGCACGTTCATAATGTTTATATCCATTACAAACCTGTAGTACATGATAGGGTGATAATGAATACAATTTCGGTATACCCACAGAAGCAGAAGATGTCGATTTAGATAAAATCAGGACCACAACAATGTAGTACGTTGAATCTTAATTGAGCACATACAATATGCCGTGATTGACTGTATATGTAGCGATCTTCCGAGAGCACCGAGCAGTATTTCAACGAGCTGGATGTGGATTTTGAATCAGATGAAAGTGTTGAGCCAGAGCCACCTACGCTTTCAGATGAGGACGATAAGGAAGAGGAAGAGGACCTCCGTGCAAGAACAGAGGCTCGTAATGTTCTCGCAAATACTGCTCATGCTGAAGAAGATCTCCAAGCACAAGAAGATAGTTCTGATGAAGACGTCGCCCCATCTCGCATTGAACATGTCCGAGTTACCCAAGAATTCATAGATCTTATCCAAAATGCCACTCTTGAAAATGGTAAACTGGACGAGGCAGCTACGCATCGCCTTCGAAATCCGGAGGAAACTGTTATTGATGTTTCTGATCCTGATACGCGCTTTTCCTTGGATCTTTACATGTCTTGCACAAACACATCCGAGGAAACCTACAACAGCATCAGACAATCTATTCTCCGTCGATTTCCTGATGTCGCTATTCTCTCCCATCATCTGGTGAAAAAACTAGTCTCCGACATCAGTGGTGTCGTCTCCGTCAACGATGACATGTGTATTAATTCGTGCCATGCATTTACTGGGCCTTTCGCGGATTTGGACGCTTGTAATATTTGCTCCGAACCACGTTACACTTCTATTGGATCGGGATCTCGTCAAAAAAAAGTTCCCCGACAGCAGGCATGTACTATTCCGCTTGGCCCCCAGATACAGGCCTTACGACGGTCCGTTCATGGTGCAACTGCAATGCGTTATCGAGAGAAGAAAACACAGGAAATTTTTGACGCACTTGATGGGCTCGAGAATGATCTTGATGCAGTCTATGATGATATTTTCTGCGGAGAAGATGTTTTGAAACTTGCGGAAACCTTGAAGCTCACAAGCGACGATACTACAGTTATCTTCTCACTGGATGGTGCCCAACTCTACCAAAATAAAAAGTCCGACACCTGGATAGCAATTTGGATCATTGCAGATTATAATCCCAACACTCGTTCACGATCAAAGCACGTCCTTCCTGCTCTCATCATCCCTGGGCCTAATAAGCCCAAGCAAATCGACTCTTTCCTCTTCCGTACCTTTCACCATGTATCTGCCATTCAGCGCGAGGACGGAGGAGCAGGTATTCGCATTTTTGAGGCCATCAAAACGGCCGTCGTTCCCTCTCGGACCGTTGTCTTGCTGGGGACTGCAGATGCTATTGGCCTCACAGAAATCGATGGACGTGTGGGACATCATGGAGCCCAGGGATGCCGCAAAGGCTGTAAAATGAAAGGACGCCATAAACCATCCAGTGGGCATTATTTTGCTGCTCACCTCAGACCTAATGACAATCCCGTCGACGATTGTAATCATCCCGATTTTGACTTCCATCACTTTGATTTCCAGCTCTCGCCGGAAGACTATCAGATAAATCTAACCCAGGTTATAAATTCCACTGATCAGAATGACTATGAGAAGAATCGCAAACTCACAGGCATTAGCAAACCATCCATCCTCTCTGGCCTACACCCTTCCTATATTCTTCCAATCCCTTTATGTTTTACACTTGACTTGATGCACTTGTTGAGCCTAAATCTTGGCGACCTTTTGATATCTTTGTGGCGTGGTGCACTTAAATGTGAATCAACTGACGACAAGGCTACTTGGGACTGGGCAACACTTGTTGGCGAGACGTGGAAAACTCACGGAAAGCTTGTTGCCAAAGCTACCAAATTTTTCCCTTCATTTTTCCATCGCCCTCCTCGCAATCCCGCTGAAAAGATATCCAGTGGGTACAAGGCTACTGAATATTACCTCTATCTCTTTGGGCTTGGGCCTGCTTTCTTTCGACAAGTGCTTCCTGATAAATACTGGAGAAACTTTTGCAAACTCGTACGTGGTGTCCACATTATTATGCAGAGGCGTATAACAGGAAGACAAGTTCAAGAAGCCCATCGCTATCTTGTCCAATTTGTTGAGGAGTATGAGCACCTCTACTACCAGCGAAGGGCGGACAGATTACATTTCAACCGCCCCTGTCTACACTCTCTTCTCCACACCTCTCCCGAAATTCTTCGAGTCGGAAATGGATGTCATACCGATCAGTATACGATGGAGCGTGCAATCGGAGAGCTTGGGAAGGGTATCCGACAACCATCCAATCCGTTCGGCAACCTGGCACAACTTGCTTTGCGACGGGCGCAAATCAATGCAGTCAAGGCCGTTTGCCCCGAACTTGATGGTGATCTGGTTGAACACCTTCCCCAATATTCACATAGTTTGGGTGATGGATATGTTCTCCTTCGACCCCGCCAACGAACGGCAGGAGATTTCTCAGCTGTTGAGCTCAATGCTGTACGGACGGTGTGCGACAAGCAAAGACGCCAGAAATGGGGTCGTCTCCAATTACCCAATGGACAAATAGCACGAAGCAGATTTTCTGAAGATAAAAAAAACGCCTCAGACACACGAATTTCAAGGAATGTCAAGGTATAGTGATATTTCATAATGAGCTGATGTGATCTAACATTCGATTTGGATTTAATAAGCTTGACATCGATGGGACAATTGAATTTGCGGAAGTACAGTGCTATTTTTTTGACAGGGACAGTAGCGAGCCCGGAGTACAAATTGCATATGCGCTCCTATCGGTTTACGCTCCCCCAGATCACGATATGCTTGAAGCATCGTCGCATACTCTTCATGCCTGTGCCTATCGAGGAGAACATGACATTCGATGTCTTCCAGCGAAGGACATCATTTCTGTTGTGTCAATGCAGCCCCTTCCCCGTAGGCCAGAGACCCAGAATTTG
>JACGCK010000128.1:0-129891 GCA_014925825.1 Pholiota molesta
GAAATATGCAAGGAACACATCCGCGCCTTGGGCCCAATGATGTCCATTTATCTGGAGGCAAGTAAGACTTGGGTGTCGCAAGGTCAACATTGGTAGTTCGAATACATCTGCGCCAAGATTTTCGAGGGTTAGATGTGTCAAGCGCGGCGCGGCGCGTAAAAGTTCGGAACACCTTGCGATTGGAAGGTCATAAGCTCGACATGTACATGTGTGACACTGTCCCACTCCATTGCGACATCATCGAATGTGAGGGCATACAGGTTAACCTCTCTGAGGTTGGAGTCCCCCAAAGATTGATGCAATCCGCGGGATCTTCATTGTCGATGAAGGATCTTCAATGTCTTCGACAACCAGCTGAACTGTAAAGGTCACAAGCATCGGGGCGTCCAATTCGTTGCAATATACATACTGCATGAAACGCTTTGGGAGGTTAAGATTCAAGTAGAACCATCTTTCAGAGCACTGGTTAATCGGATACGTGAGTCGCCCGATATAACTCTCATATCCATAGGGATGAGGAGCCAATAGACCACTATCGAGGCGTCTACACTCCGTGTAGAGGTAAACGTACAGTGGAAGTTCGTCGGATCTGTCCAACCACTGGTTGATCATACCGGGAGCATTTTCACGTTCGTCGTAGAGGTTGACAGAGATTGTTGTCCAGAGCTGGGGGAGCGACCAGGCTAAGGAACGCCAGGCTCTGCAGACAGCACCGAGCAAGAGGAGATTCTTCATACTCTTCCTGACATCGGTAGGTTTCTCGCTATCGAATCGGTTGCATGGCTTCATTGGAAGAGGTCGCAGGTACATGAAGATGTAGGACACAAGTTCGATGGGTAGACGAGAGAGTGAACCGTGCACGGTGTTAACTTTGGTATTGTTGGCTGTCCGCAATGCTTTCAAAGTAGAAAGAGCTTCTTCCATCTCGAGGATCTGTCGGTCAAGCGAAACGCCCTCTTTACAGGCACCACAGGTATCTTCTTTTCCAGGATCGCATCTGCTAGTTGTCGGGATGTTGCATTCTGGTGTTTCGATGTTGGAAGGATTGCGAGTCGTCTATCATTTGGATTATTTACTCAGTCGTCATGATAGGTGAGATCTTGAGAACTGATAGGCATACCCTTACCTTGACCTTCTTTATGATTTGTTTCATCTTGCACTGGTCTTCCGATTCGCACTTGTGTCTTCATGAACGTTGTGGTTGAGCCGTAAATTGTAATTTGCTCGATCATTCGGACCGGACCGCATTTTTCCGAACCCAACTGATTACGTATCTTCCTTCAAAATGACTGCGAAACTCTCCCCGCTTGCCAACTTCATCCGTACTACTTATCCATATCTTATTCATGATCCACGGTCTGCATAACGAGCAAACTTTCTAAAGCTTGCTCATGACCATACCTCCACCCACATACCTTCCAGACGAGAAGACCCACCATTCATTCGCGCGCACAGAAGAGTACATATGGACGTGCAAATGCAGCGCTTGATAACCCAGTAACGAGCTATGGTGGCCGACAATGATGTGCAGAGCTACTATGCTCATCTATTCATTTCACATGCAGATTAGGGCATGCTGACATGATATTCAAGGTTCCTATGTTGCTTGACGTGACGCATGCACCCTTTTCGGCAGATTTGGTGCGACGTAGCTCCCGCCATAAACCCAGCATGACGCTCCAGAGTTCGGACGAGAGTTCAGACACGCGGTGCCTTGCCTAAACGTCGCGAACAATGGCACTCAACATCAGCCAGTTAGTGCGGCGCGTTGCGAAGCAGATGGAAGAGGATATCAATGATCATCGTACCGCCATTCCGTGCCCCTTCAATTGAGCTGAGGCAACCGTGGTCCGTAACTTCATCCCAAATACATATCTCCAGCCCCTTCAGCCTTTCGTTGACGCCATCGATACCCCCGACCTCGTCAATCATGCGCACCTACCTGATACTTAGCCGCCTAATATTGTGAAAGCTCTTTCCCCGGACCAATCTTTCGATACCGACGACGAAGGGCAGTGGAAGCGGCAGATGGACGTCGACAAGCGGCCATCTACCTATGCATCTCGCTTTCTGGCTCCTCTGCCCATCTCCGACGCGCAAAACGACGAGGACGAGGACATGGATGACGCACCTCGGCAATTATCTATATCTCGCAAAACGCGAACCGCCGCAACTCGCATCTCCTGAATTAAGGGATGAAGTATATGAACCGTGCAAGCAATCTGCATTGCTCCGAAGGAGGCGTTGTTCAATTAACTCCTCGCGCTCAGGCTCACCGCCCACGCCTCCAACGTCTGCGGGAATAATCGCCAGTTGCGATTTATCATGGACGGCAAAATGTATCGTTAACTTCGTGAGCACTTTCGAGTTATCTTAGTCGATTGTCATATATTTGTTCAATCAATTCGTTCAGTTCTAACATGATATAGTACACATACACTTCAAATTGTCAGTCTTACTAGAATCAGTATTCAATCTAGGTAATGTTAGATCCATCTGGTCCACGACGAATGTCAAGACGCACCGCATTGCTTGAGGCTTCGAGTAAACCAACGGTAGTTGGCATGTTACCTGTATAAAAGAAGGTTTGAAGAGATTGTCGGAGGAAACCCATGATCGGGTGGAAGATCCCCCAAAAAGGCAGGACCCAGAAGCCGCTTTCGATGACGAGCTGAATCCTACTTTGAGTGTCCGGATCGAGGAGATAATATATGTTCAGCGGCGTGAGGTAGAGTGGGTCGGCAGGCTCGGTATCGTCGTCGTCGTCATCCGGTCCACTTTGTGAGGCGGTAGCAAGGTTATCGGGTTGCATTCCCAATTTCATAGCACAGGACCAATCCTTGGTATCAAGGTGGAGGGTGACCATCACGAGATTGGGGAGGAGGATCCTTTCGCTGGTCGATTTCATCTCCTCGATTATGGTCGGCGTAGGAAGCTGGGACGGGAGTGGTGATTCGTCCAATCCCGTCTGATATAGGCACTCTACCTCGAGATGTTCCAGATCAGGCATCCTTTTCAAAAGTACGAGCAGATCTTGTTTGTGTTTCATCCAGCTGTCCGTAATTGCCAACCGAAACGTCTTGAGAGTACACGACGAACGCTGGAGGAGATTGGCCACAGTGTCCAGATTAGACTGCCGATTTGCGAAGATAGCGAGGTCCTCCAGCGCTGGTAGGTCAAGAAGTGCAAGGAGTGTATCTGGCGCGTCATCTGAGAAGGGACCGGTTATCTGGAGAGTGCTAAGATTCTGGTGTCGAAGGATCGGTCCTTGGTGTGGGTAACCCAAAAAGACACAACACAATTCGATGGGAGAGGAAGAAACTTGAGTATATACATGCGTAAGATTCTTCCAGTCCAATTCGATCCCGAGAAGGGTGACGCCATGAAGGTTGACCTTTCTGAGGCTAGGAGTCTCACCGACGATGCGGAGGGGTTGGAAGTGCCGGATGGCCGAATCTTGGATACCATGCGTAATTAGCTGAAGCGTCAAGGTCTGTAAGATTGGCGCATTCATATCATTGCAATGGACTTGTTGCATGAAGCGCTTTGGGAGGGCAAGATTCAGATACGACCATCTTTTCGAGAGTGAGTTAATCTGATGCATGAGTGGTGCAATATAAGGCTCGAGTCCGAAGGGATGGTGGGATGTTCGTCCACTGCTGAAGAACTTCTGCTTTGCATAGAGGTAGATACAAAGTGGAAGTTCGTCGGACCTCCTTGACCACTGATAAATCATTTCGGGAACGTTTTTGTTTTCGTTGTAGACGTTAACAGAAATCGTTGTCCAGAGTTGGGGGATGGACCAGGCTAAGGAACGCCAGGTACTACAGACAGCGCCGAGCATGAGGAGATCCTTCATGCTCGCCGCGACCTCCTCAGCCTTGTTAGAATCGAAGGGGTTGTCCATGTGGCAGTCTAAATCCTTCATTGGAAGAGGTCGTAAACACATGAAAATTCTAGACATGAGTTCGGTAGGGAGGTGGGGGAGAGAAACATGTATAGCAGTGTTGACTTTGGTATCGTCGGATGACCTAGACGTTGCTTTCAAATCGGCAAGGGCTTTTTCCATTTCATGGATCCTCCGTTCAAGTGAGATTTCCGCTTCAGCTCGATTCTCGCTGCGTGCTGATATTTCATCATCGACAGAATTCCCTGTCGCCTATATATTGAAAGTATATATATTCACTCTCTGATATCAGGACTCAGGAGATGGATGTACACTTACATCGGTAGCTTTTGCGAACTTCATGTTCTTGCACTCTAAATCTTAGCCTTAAGAGTTAGAGAAGGATGGGGATATCACAAAACGATCTGAGCTTCAGGCGTCCAAACGACTGTGGACAATTTGTGGGAGATCGATGCAGTGTGCCTAAGTATAAGTATCTCCAAATTGGTCCTATGACCGACTCCCCCATCTTCCATAGTACTCAGGTTACTGCATCGGGAATCTTGGCGGATTTCAGTCAGTAAAACGACGGTAGAAATATGGTAGTCGTCAGGTCGAACACGGTCTGTGCTAATGTGAATTTCTAATTCTCGAGTACATGCCAAGTTTTTGGATTCAATTATCATGTCTTGAAATTATAGCCAAACTTTTTCGCTGGTTACGCTCCGCCATGATACATATGCCACATGTACACTACGTAGTCAGTCTTATAGTAAAATTTCTAGAGTGAGAGTCATATAACTAATAAAATAATTGACGAACATCTAAGTACTTTCACATCAGATCCAGACAACGATCAACCAGAAGCAGGATCGTCATACACGTAGCGATAAAGAGAATGTCTTAGGAAGTCCCTGAAGGGATGCAAGTCAGCCGAAGATGGCATAGGCCAGTAGCCGCTTTCGACGATGGGTTGCATTGTCTGTTGAGTACCTGGATGAAGCAGATAACAGATGAATAGCGGTTTGAAATAGAATGGGACGGAAGGTATCATAAGGTTGTTGTCCGAGCGTCTTGCTGAGATGATATTTGAGTCATCTGGACGTAGTAGATGTAGGGAACAGGACCACGAGCTGCATCGATGTTTGATATGTAGCTTCTTGAGATTGGGAAGGAAGAGACGTTGATCGATTGATTCCATTTGTCGAATTGTGGTCGGCGACACCAGTAGTCGTTCGTTGGGGCAACGTTGATAAGATAGACACTCTAATTCGAGGATTTCTAGACAAGGCATCCTTTCCAAGAGGCCGATCAAATGTTGTTTGTTCTCTTCCCAGCTGCCAGATATGCTCAACCGGAACTTCTTGAGAGTACACGACGAATGGCGAAGGAAAACGTCTAGATTGTCCAATTTAGATAGATGATTTGCGAAGGTACCCAAATCCTCTAACGCCGGGAGGTCAAAATATGAAAGAAATACATCTGCGGCATCGTGCCAAGTATTTCCATTTATCTGGAGGCAAGTAAGACTTGGGTGTCGAAAGGTCGACATTGGTAGTTCGGCTGAATCTGCGCCGAGACTTTGGAGGGTTAGATGTGTCAAGCGTGGCACGGTGCGTAAAAAGTCGGAACACCTTGCTATGGAAAGGTCATAATCTTCGACATGTACATGTGTGACACTGCCCCAATCTATTGCGACGTCATCAAATCTGAGGGCACACAGGTTAACCTCTCTGAGGTTGGGAGTCCCCCTAAAATATATGCATTCAGGGCGATCTCCATTGCCGATGTCGGGATCTTCGATATCTTCAAAATCCAGCTGAACCGTAAAAGTCTCAAGCATCGGCGTGTCCAATTCGTTCCAATGGACTTGTTGCATGAAGCGCTTTGGAAGGTTAAGGTTCAAGTAGAACCATCTTTCCGAGCACTGGTTAATCGGATACGTGAGTCGTCCGATATTAAGTTCACTTCCATAGGGATGAGGAGCCAATAGACCACTATCGAGGCGTCTACATGCCGTGTAGAGGTAAATGTGAAGTGGAAGTTCGTCAGATCTGTCCAACCACTGGTTGATCATATCGGGAGCATTTTCATGTTCGTCGTAGAGGTTGACAGAGATCGTTGTCCAGAGCTGGGGGAACGACCAGGCTAAGGAACGCCAGGCTCTACAGACAGCACCGAGCAAGAGGAGAGTCTTCATATTCTCCGCAACGTCATCAGCCTTCCCGGGAAAGAAGGGGTCGCCTAGTTCCATTGGAAGAGGTCGCAGGTACAGGAAGATGTCGGACACGAGTTCGATGGGTAGACGAGAGAGCGAACCGTGCACGGTGTTCACTTTGGTATTGTTGGCTGCCCGCTTTGCTTTTAAAGTAGAGAGAGCTTCTTCCATCTCGAGGATCTGTCGGTCAAGCGAGATGCCCTCTTTACAGGCACCACAGGTATCTCCTTTTTCAGGATCGCATCTGCTAGTTGCAGGAATGTTGCATTCTGGTGTTTCGTTGTCGGAGGAATTCCGAGTCGTCTATCATTTGGATCATTCACTCAGTCGTCGTGATAGGTGAGATCTTGCGAAATGAGAGGCATACACTTACCTTGACCTTTTTCACAATATGTAGCATCTCACACCGGCCTTGCACTTCGCACTTGTGTCTTCATAAATGTTGTAAAATGTGCGTGCGGTTTCGTGTGGTTGAGTCGTACGGATAAATGTAGATAGTTCAATCATTCGGACCGGACCGAATTTTCCCCGGATCCATCCGATTACCTACGTACTGCCCCTGTTTGCAACTCCCCATGTCAACTTTCTCCGCCAACGATACTTTAGAGATCCCGAATTGAACTGCGAACTAAAATTTATTATAGATACTTTCAGATATCTTTGGCATATTCTAGAAGAGCAGCGTACATGGGTTTAATTTCGATACATTCTATATCTCGAAAGTTGAAGTGGTGAGCGCATGATAATTCAACGCTCAAAAGAGTCAAAATTGAGAATGTCGGCGAGAAAATGGGAAATAAATCCCAAATGAATCCAGTCAGTCGTTACGTTATTATACTTTTATCCACTTCTACGGCTGGCATGAAAAAAATCATCAGTTTCGCAAATTAGCGGTGCCGCAGGCCCGCAGCCCATTGAAGCCTTGAAGCTTGAAACCTAACATGTCATTCCGGCCCATTCGACATCTTACTGATGTCCGTCCATAATCCACAGCTACATTTAGTAAGCTCACCTGGTGTCCTGGCTGCCCGGAGTTTGATTCACAGAAGTGAAAGATATAATTGACTTGTTCCACACGACCATTGTATTTTAAGCCTTGACTGGAGACCTCTTGGTCATGATATCGAAGGATTTAGAGTAATAGAATAGGAATATTATCGAGATGAACACGAACGTCAAAAGATAAGTTACTAGATAAAGACAGACGGACATATCGTGTATGATTCGTTTGAGTAATGCAAATTCTTTTAAACTCATGAGAGGGGTATGTATCCGTAAGGAAAAGAAAAGATACTTTCCAAGTATTTTCAAAAACTTTTAATCAACCCATGTCGGGGTTATCCCTTTAATCAGCCCTGCCATAGGCTTGTACAACTCGTCCCCATCTTTCTTCATCTCCATTCGCAGCTTGACAGTGCGATGGATCTTGACACCTTCCAGACGCTGTTTTGGTATAACGCGTCCACGTCCGCGATTAATCCTAGCAGGGCAATAATAAAATGACAACGAACGATCAGCAAGCAATCCATAAAATGACCGCAGCGAAGAAGCTCCGCCACACAAGAACTTACGAGAGCTTGCGCACCCACGAGTCGTCGTCCGTCTGGAACCGTATCTGCTGCGGGACACACTCCAGGATCCACCACGACGGCGAAATCCTGAGCATGTCATTGATCGGGCTCAGCGCGTCCGCGAGGTCCTCCTCCTCCTCGCTGATGAAGTCGTCGATCGCCCCGTGCGTGCCGTTCACGCCGACGCGGTGCATGCCCTTGCGCTCGCGCGGCGGGGGGGCGCCGGCGAACGCGGTCACCGGCGCCGGGCGGTGTGCGACGTGCGGCCAGAGCGACGCGGGGTCGAGCCCGACGATCTTGAACGCGTCGCGGTGGAAGAGGATCCCGGTGTTGAGCTTGAAGCACTCGCGGATCATCCACCGCAGCGAGATCCGCGCAAGGTTGTTGCGCACTTCGTTTTTCACCGCGCCGCCTCCGACGTCTAGAATAGCGGCTCAGAGGTTGAAGAGGGCACACGGAAGCGAAACGGATGGTCGACGAACCGCAATGACACCCGGAAAACCACACCTCCTCCACGTCTGTGTAATGTTGGCCGCCGTGGTTATACTGCCGCTCGAGCTCGCGCAGTGTCTTTCGCCGATGGGGCTTCTGGCGCAGCCTGTGCAGTTCGCCCCACTTGAGCCCGAGCAGCATCTCCTCATGCGTAGGGCGGTTGAAGAAATTGGGCTTGAACCGCACGCGGTGCTCGTCCAGCGCGAGCGCGTGTCGGAAGTTCTTCACGTGGGTATTGAATGTGGTGAACGGTAGGCGCTTGGGGATGAAGCCAACAGAGCCCACGGTCTCCCTGGTCCGCTTTAGCACGAATAACAGAATCGGATATGGGTATCTGAGAGGGACTAACCACACTCCGATCAGCTCGATATCAACATCGACGGAAAACGCCTTCTTGAAGGCGGAACTCTGGCGCCAGCCCGTCTCGTCTTCCCGGGAATACATCTTGTAAGCAAACGGGACTTGCTGGTGATTATCTTTCGGCAGAAGCCCGACCTGTGGACCATCATGAGACCATCGTTTCATACTTTAGAGTCGAGACTTGGTAAGCTGGCGTGCACCCACCTTGTGAATCCTGTGTGATTTCCCGCGGCCCGATCAGACGGAGGATGGAGATTAAACGCCAATGTAGCACGAGGACACTCACATTCCTGCTAGCGCTCGTGCTGTGTCTGAATTTCTTTCATAAATCCCCGCCTGTACACACGATTTTCCAGAATTTGAGACTTACAGGCGCCTCGAGAAAAACCTGTATCAGATTATCTCCTAGACTCAGCAGTTGCCGAAAATCGCGGTCAAAAAGCGAAAACGCACCGAATAGACAGATCTTGTCTCCCGCCTCATCTAAATACATTATTAGCGCCTTACGAACGAAGTTAATTCATTTATTTGGAACGCTTACAATTTTGCATGAGAAATTCATACCCTCCTGATAACGTTTCGATGTCGGAGAGTTCGGAAATTAACTTCTAGTTGAAATGCTTACCCATGACATGGGCGTTCAGATGAACCCCGACCATGCTGTCCATGATTTTGTGCAATTTCGCCATCATCGGTTTGGCTATCTGTGGGATGGTGTAGGTTCCGATTCCGGCCTGGAATAAGATAGCTGGTCAGGAGTTCTACACTTTGATAGCAGCGTGGAAAAAGGGGAAACGTGCTTGATAGTACACCATCTGTTGCTGCGGGGAGTCTTTCTTCAGCATCGATAAGAAGTTGACGATATTTGAATTCTGTCGGGCGCAAGACGTTTGATTGACAAGTTGAGGACGAGGGGAGAATAGACACTGACGTCGTCATCAAATTGGTCCCCTACAGAGAGAAAAATTTCATAAAAATCAACATTTGAGCATCATGAAATATCGTACCTGTCCCATCAAAGCAAAGCACAAGAGTACGATGAGCATGATGAGGAGGAACGGTGTCAGGGAGAGAAGAATCATTGGTAGTCCCAGACGCTGATCGAGGGGAAAGTGTTTTCGGAAAGCCAGAAAAATAGTCAGATCCAGGTCTCGTATCGCTCGTTACAGGAGAATCAGCCTCGCAATTCAAAATCGGCGCCTTCTCCTCTATCGACGACATCGTAGGGTGCTGATGATGAGGCATTGAAGATGGAGGTGCAAGAAAAGGTGGACACTGTGTTCTTACGCTCTCATTCCCCATCGTGGGGTTGAAATAGTCAGGTCCAGATAATTGTTCGCTTCCCAGATAGATGAAAGAAGATATCTCATGGAGAATCCCCTAAAGAAACTCCTCGGTGTGGAATCGCTGATCCACTACAAATGTCAAGATTGTTTATATCCAGCGTATCTTGAACCAAAGAGGCAGGTACTACCCAAGGAGCGACAGACATGGCTGACAGTTGATAGTTCGGCATTCCAAGGACTAATGGCAATTGACTGTTGATTAGTGACTTGCTGTTGACAGTCTGACTTCAGAACGTGAGGCTGCGCTGTCGGAATGAAAGCTCTGAAGATACTCTGGATCCTCGTCCTTGTCGCATGGTTCAAATGAAGAAGGCTTAGCAGGGATCCTCCGTAGTGCTTCCTGCCTGGAGGGCATTGGAGGAGCTACAAGGCTCGAACTGGTATAAATGGCATGCAGGATGATGGTGTTGAGATGAAGTGCGGATTAGGCGGCCGTCAGTCGTGCAGGAGCGCGCTCAGCGGAGCCGGAAAGCCGGAGCACAGCCATCCATCACATATTTATCTAATCTAATCTATTGCCTTTTACACGCGACAGGATCAACATGAGCCTTTACCTCTGCTGTCAGCGCCGGACGATGACACAGTCCGACCGTGGCGCCCCCTTGCGGTCTTCTCTGATACTCTCCGGCGAAATCAGAGGCGGATTTGCGCGTGAGCGCTCAGCCAAGAGTCCCTAATTTGTTTCAAGAGGAACCTCATTGCTCTCTGCACAAACTTTTGCGACCATTTGCCGCCGCCACATCATTCGACTACTCTTTGCAAATGCAAATCTGATCATACTCTCTCTTTTGCCACCCGAAGTCCTATCTGCACTCTAAATGAGCTCTGGAGGGAAAGGAAAAGAGCCGAAGCAAAAGAAGAAGCCAGGTCGCGTGTACGTCACATTTAGTCGAGTCATAGGTATCGTTGTACTCATCAACGGCGCATCAAGGCCTACTGCTTGCGCGGAATGCAGGAGACTAAAGCTGCGCTGCGATCGAAATGTAGGCCCCTCTTCAGCAATGACAGCGCCCGAGTATCTGATGGCGGTTGGGCGCTGTTTCCAATTACACGTGTTTCGATGAACTCGTCTGACAACTGTCCTACCCTGGCAGGTTCCTTGCGAGAAATGTGTACAGCGGGGGTGTGGCTCAATATGCCCAACTGGTATGGCCTTGCTCGTCAAATCTGCTCTAGCACCTTTCTAATATTCATTTAAATCGCAGGTGAACTTGTGACGGGCAAAAACAACAAGATGATCCTGGCGAACACCGAGGAGCTGCACGATCGAATCGATGCAGTATCAGCGAGGAATCGCGAGCTGGAGAATGCCCTTCGAACTCTGCAGGAGTCCCTCTCAGATCAACCCCATCCTCTTCTTGTGGAGAAAGATGTTCTCAATTTAAGGATCAACACGACTCCCCTGGGCACCTCGTCGTCAACGTCGTCAGGTGCTAGCACATCATCTTCGAGCAAGTCGCCGTCGGCATCTCGAGTTAGCCCGGCGGTGCAACCATCGGCGGCCTCGCAAGTGAAATTAGAGGATGAACACAATGTCTTGGATGCATTTGGTCTGTAATTATCCTTCCTGTCTTCCTATGTAATGCTCATTCGATCAATGAAGGTACTCTGGTGGTTGGACGACGGGAAGAATCAAGGCATCTAGGAAAGACAGCTCGTTCTGAGGTTTTTATCGCCCTTTCCTGATTTGAGCAATCCTCGCTAACATGAAACAAATAGTATCTAGCTCAAGTAGGTCTTCCGATATATAAGGACTGCCCAGTGCGGCCTCTCTAATCCTCCGTACAACTCGCAGGCCACAACCAGGTCTACGCGACCACCAAAACACCGCCTACCCCGACTATCCAATCGACTCGTCGATGTCCCTTTACCTGATTCACCAATACGTGATGACGACCTTCTCTCGGAACTCCTTGATCTTCTGCCTCAACAATCGAAAGCGCAACACCTTTGTGACCTTTACCTTGAATATGGAAAATATCTGTTAGTTTTCATCCTTGTCGCGAAATGACCTATATCGAATTGCGATTCCCCTTTATAGATATTCACCGATATCAAGAAAAGAGCTTTTAGACGGAGTCCTCGCCGTCGTCTACAAAGCCAAGTACATCATTTCCCTTTTCCCCCCGTCCACTACCCAAGTTCGCTCACCTCATACTCTTTCAGACAATACACCGGCTTTGACCATCATCACTCCTTGTCCCTCCTCTACGTTGTGTTCGCCATCGCGGAGCTATTCAATCCCGAAACGCAAGCGTACACCCCTGAAGCCCACGAATACTATCACCTCTCCCGAGTCGCCCTCCAGTTCTCCCCACCCACGTACGACACGACGTTGTCGTCTATACAGACCCTAGTGAGTGCGACACACAAAACGCCCACCATCTTAGGCGCGCTGGGTGGCTTTGTCGAACATCTGTGTGCTAACTTGGATTTTTTGTTTATGATATGTACTTTTAGATCCATATGGCGCAATATCTTGATTTGAGCGGTTCTGATCCGAGCAGTGCAGAGACGGCGTGGATGCACATTGGGCATGCGATGAGGTTGGCGCAAAGTGTATGTCGTTTCTTCGTTTGAGGTGATATTATTCCGGAAACAATGCTAATATAATCTCTACGCTTTAGGTTGGTCTACGTGAGCATTCTAACCAATTATCCCTGCCAATCGTTATTGATTATGTATATGCAGATCTAAACAGTGGGCGGTGGAAGATGAATGATGATGCATTGCAGAGGCGGCATGCCCTGTTCTGGCGGCTATTCGTAGTGGATACATGGGCTGTGCGTAATCTTTTTTGTTGGCTAGTGGACACACGAACGAAGCCTCATCATGATCTATCTGCTCAGAGCACCCACCTAGGCAGACCATCGAGCATTCTGCAATCTCACATTGATATCCCTCTCCCGCCTCATCCAACTGTTCTTTCGGAATCAGGCGCGGATGCAGCTACTATCTGTACGTTCCTTTCCTGAACATTATGTTCATGCGACGATTTATTGACTCTGGTGATTAGTTCATTCTTGGAATGTGCACTTCACATTTCTTCTACATTCGATCACCGAACTAGCACTAGGCCCCAAGCAACCTGTATATTCTGTAATTATTGACTGCGATCGCAAGATTCGAGACTTCGAAGTGCCAGTGCAGTGGAGGATATCGGCGGATGGTGATTCGTTGCCGCTTGACGTCGCGATGTACCGATGGCTCGTTATCTCGGCGAAGGAAACAGGTGCATTCCTCTTTCGCGATAGTTATAATCCCAGGAATGACTCTGACCGTCTTTTTCCTTTTGTTCTTGTTATGTTATAGCATTGTTGAATCTACATCGAGGATATGTGGCACAGGCACTGCAGGAGGCACCTGGGGACCTTCAGCGGCATCGATATTTGCCGTCGGTGGTAGCCATTTATCGTTCGGCCTGGCGTCTAATTCGCGGGCTGGCCACGACGTGGACCATCATCCCGAAGTTCCTTGCTCGTGTTAGCTTGGCATGGTCCCATGGGCTGTCTGCCGCGGTACGTTATGGTTCTCCATTGATGGTTTGCATTTGTGTTGATCAATGGTTTACTTAGATTGTGATGTGCCTATTGGTTACTCGCGCACCGACGTCTCATTTAACGTCTGCAGCTCTGGATGAGTTGGAGAACTTGACGTCGCTGTTTGACTCATCGTCGTCTTCCTGCCGATCTGCTTCCAAGTTCTTGGTTCGTACACTGAATAAGGATTCTTTTTTTCTATCGATATCTAACATCCATATGTCGCCGCAAATACTAGATTTCAGTCCAGAACCTTCAACGAAAGGCGCACGAGGCGACCGGCCTCCCACACAACCGATTTCATATGTACGCAGACGAAAGCTCATCCAATATCTCCCTCCCTGAGCTCGACCGCCTAAACGGCAAGACCCACATATTCTATCCCGACCAACGCCTGTCGTCATCGACAGCAGGATTCAGCAGTGGCGCAGCGTCCTCGTCCGCATCTACCCTCCACGACGCCTCTCGCTCGCGCGCAACCTCCGTAACGATCTCTGATATCGCGGAAGGGAGCAACGCATTGACATCGCCCCTCTTCCACAGTACGGATAACCTACATGCGACGCTCGTGCAGGACTTGCGGGACTTCAGCCTGGGGACCGTGCCGCGCGCAGTGGACCTGGCGCTCTTCGACTACCCGAGCCCGAGCGTGAGGGCCGCGTCGGATGATGTGGATATGGCGATGTCGATGTCTCCTCCGCCCAGGACCTCGCAGGAGACGGCGAGAGCGAAGGATCCGTCGCCTCCTGACACCGCACGGGTGCCTTCGCAATCGCAGCCCCATCTGCATCCACGCCCACCGCCGCCTCCGCCTCCGCAGCACCCTTCCCATTCACCCCTTCCGCCGGTGGTGCCCGACCCGGCACTGGTACCGGCGGCCCCAACGAGCGCCCATACGCACTACTTCCATACTGCACTGCAGCAGCAGCACGACCCGCATCCGCTCACGCTTTTCTCCGAACCCCGACGCACTTCGGCGTTCCCTCTGAATTATTTCGGCGCGGGCGGCGGTGGTAGTACGGGCAGCAGTCCTAGTGGTGGCAGCGGGTGGAGCACTGCTGCGGGCGCGTACACGAGTATTACCTTTCCGCCGGGGTTCCAGGCCGGGTGGGGGAGTGGGTTTGGGCACTCGCCGATTGCGTTGGATTCGTCGTGGAATAGTTTTGTTGAGCAGCTTGGATTTTGAGACTGTTGGATGTTGGATGTTGGATGTTCTGCGCATTGATGTGGCTTGACTGATTTTTTATATACCCTGTAGCAATTGGAATATCTTGCGTGTGGACTTGCGTGTATTATGAGTTGTAATGACATCTTCCTCAAACCTCTGTCATGCGGTAGTGTGTTCTCTTTAACGAAGTTTACTTCTGGTCTTCAGAACGGCTTTCTAATGATCGAGAAGTTTATGTGCCAAACAGATTATTTACCGGTGGACCCTCATCGCTGTGGCTTTTAGTCGTTGCCTGGTCGTTGCAGTTGCAATTCAGTAAGCTCCTGGCCGGCCACCGGGACAAATAAGTATGTTCACTTTAATATGCTTCGAGGTCTATCTGTCAAATGTCCAAATACCTTTCGTTGGAATGAAATCGCCACCAATGAAAGTCTTTTGATCATATCATATATCTATTCCCGCCCAACCTTTCTTGCTTAAGCATGTTACAGAAAGGTCCATTGACACGTCCTCCGATTCTATCGCGTTATGGAAAGTCTAACCTTCGACAACCAGATAATGTACGAACGACCTGAAATGAATCTATGCTGCAACCACAACAGATCTATTCGTCAAATAGCGCCGTAAAGGAATCTGATCTGAGAAAAGGCAAGATAACGGTTCCCCATCTTTGACTTTCAATAAAGGCCCAGAAATTTATGGAAGTACAACGCTCGAGGACGAACTAGACCACACAATCGCTGCCGCGTGCTGATTGCGCTGACTGCTGATCAACAAGCCGCGGTCCACGCCACCGCTGCCCTGCAGGGCCTGCACATCATCCAAGCGTCGATGAAGACACATTCCCGATGGCCGGAGTAGGGTTGGATAACCTATATAGCAGTCTCGTACCATGCGCTGATTTCTCTCCTCTTGCTTCTTTTTGTTTCGCACCAGCTAGTGTTGGCAGACGACGCGTCTAGACGGTCTAGCACCAGGCTCCTCTCGATCGTGAGCACTAGAAGAGATCCCTCGTATGAGCGCCACTCCACCCCCGACCATCTCTCTGCGGCGCGAGTCCGCTGTGCTTATCATCGGTGCTGGCGTTGGTGGACTGTGCACAGCGGTGCAGCTCCAGACACAGCTCGGGTGTAACGATTTCCACATCTACGACAGCAACGCCGTGCCCGGTGGGGTCTGGGCCGTGCAGAAGTATCCCGGTACGTCCTGCTTACCCCGTCTTCCAGACTATACGTGATCTTATCAGAACCATCCGGGGCTTGTAGGTGTAGCCTGCGACGTCCCAGCGGACTTCTACTCCTTCTCCTTCTTTCCTGCGGATTGGACCCAGTTCAGGCCCTCCGGCGACGAGCTGCAGAGCTACTTCCACGCGCTCGCGGTGAGGTACCGGTTGTACCCGCACATCACGTTCGAGAGCGTCGCGGAGGACGCGCGGTGGGATGCGGCGTCCGCGCGCTGGGTGGTGACCGTGCGCGTGCGCGTGCGCGCTCGGGCGGAGGGAATGGAGAAGGAAGGAGAGTGGATGTGGATCGAGCATCGCGCGCGTATTTTGTGCTCGGCTGCCGGCGGGTTGGTTGAGCCCAAGACGCCTGACATTAACGGGCTTGGCGACTTCAAGGGGACGATCGTCCAGAGCGCTGCATGGGATCCTGCGTTGGATTTGAAAGGGAAGAACGTCGCTGTATTCGGGAACGGACGTGCGTGCTAAACTCTCTTCCTCTTACCGGGAATGCGTATTCATCCCGCAGCGCAGCCACAGGCTCCCAGATCGTCCCGGCGATAATGCCGTCCGTGGCGACCGTCGTGCACATCTCGCGCTCCGCGCCGTGGTACCGCCCCGCCATCAACTTCCCGTACGGGCCCCTGATGCGGTGGGTGCTCACGCACATCCCGTTCGCGCGGAAGCTGCTCCGAATGCTGCTGGCGGTGGTGACGGAGATGGCGTTTAGAGACACGGAGATGGAGGAGGGCCGGGGAGGGAGGGAGAAGAGGAAGATGCAGGCGGTAGAGCATATTAGAAAGACCGCGCCGGAGAAGTATTGGACGGCCTTGATGCCAGATTTTGAGTTTGGGTGTAAAGTGCGTTGGGAGTTTTATTTATGGCTAGCCGCTACTGTGTAGCTACTGACGTACTGATGCGATTTTTTCTGTTAGCATGCAGTTTGGGATGCTGGATACTTGCAGAGCCTGAATGATCCCAAAGCGACGCTCATCATCAGCCCGGACGTGCGCGTCCTCCCAAACGGTGTCTCTCACAATGGCGTTACCTACCCCGTCGACGTCATAGTTCTGGCCACCGGCTACGCGCCGACGCATGGTGTGGGGCAGTTAAAGGTTGTCGGACGTGGTGGAAAGACGCTTGCGCAGCATTGGGAGGAAAGCGGGGGCGTGTCCGCGTACGGGACAATCGCGATGAACGAATTCCCTAATTTCTTCTTGATCAAGGGCCCGAATACAGCGTCGACGAACACATCGGCGATTCTTATTACGGAGAAGTGAGTGTGCTTTAGCCTTTGATTTTAGAAAAATGATAGCTCTTTGCTGACAATTAGCGCAGTGTTGTCAATCTCGCGATTAAAGTGATGAAGCCTATCATTCGAAAGAAAGCCGTAGCGGTCGAAGTCAAAGCTAGCGCGGAAGAAAAGTATACAAGACTTGTGCAAGCGACTTCGTTGAAAAAAGTATGGTATGCTGGATGCTCATCGGTAAGTATCATTTCAGTACATTTTTGCGTAGATGATCGAGCTCATCATACCGTTTATGTGGACAGTGGTACTTTTCGGAGAACGGCAATGGTTGGAACGTCGTATTATACCCTTTCAGTCAGATTTACTGCTGGTGGTCGTCGGTATTTCCCAAATGGAATGATTGGGAGTACCGGAATTATAACGAGCACGCAAAATTGTGATAAGTGCCGATAGCCATATGTTTGACGACCTAGCAAACAAACGCTTGTATTTTGTACTTGTCTTGACAGATGTTGTAGAGTCCGTGTAGAGTTCAATTATTTTTACTGAAGACTGGTAGCTCGGAATCAAAAAGCTGTATATAACTGTTAGTTGAGATTATTTTCCACTTCGTTCGATATTTAAATAAGGAATAAAAGAGGGAACCGGCCGTTAGAGGATTCGACCTGAATCCTCTCCAAAAAGGGGCTGGTCACGAGGCTATTCAATGTCAACATTTCTTCATTGTGACATTGATCGGGGACAAAATTGCCAAATCGAGTCCTGTGATCGACCACCGCTGGTGAATTCTTTTCACTGCCATATAGAATAGCCATGTCACGCCTGTCCTGTCGCTGCAGGAAGCTGCTCTTTTCTTCTCTATCATCTCCATCGTCCGCCAGAATGTCTTCTACATCAGCCTACATCCTTCCATACGACCCCAAAGCCAGCGCAAAATCCCCCGAAGTCGCTGGCGTTGACGCCTCCACCCTTTGGGCCCTCACCCCAGGCGCTGACAAGCCCCCCAAGGTTGCTGCCACGCGCACCTTCTTCAACACCCCCGCGGGCAAGGTTACTACTGTAACCTCCATAGGCGATGCATTTGCGAGCAAGAAGGCTGAGGAGAAGAGAGAAATCGTGCGTCGCTCCATCGCCACCGCGGTGAAGGACCTCAAAAGCTTTGACGGCCTGGGTGAGGTCGCTATCGATGCCTCGGTCGACCCCCACGCGGCTGGTGCGTCTTCTCCTGCTATCTAATTCGGGCATGAGTGTAAACCTTACTTGTGAAATGAAGCCGTTGCGGCAAACCTCGCGTTGTACAAATTCACTTTGAAGACTTCGCCCCCGTCCGCGTTCAACCCCAATCTCACTGAGCCCATCGCGCCCAAGCTCACCTTCACCCCGCTCGAGGCATCTCAAGAGTGGAACCGCGGCGTTGTGTATGCTGAAGCACAGAACCTTGCGCGTACGGTATGTGCATGCTCCTTCCGGTCACCACGCGCGCAGCGACGCTGACCATGTGCTGGTGTTTTTATAGCTCATGGAGTACCCCGCCAATATGATGACACCCACGGTGCGTGAACTTTTTGGCTACAAATGAATTTATTTTGACACAATAATTTGCAAATAGATCTTCACCGAACGCGTCAAGAAAGAATTCGAAGGCATTCCCAATGTTGAAGTTATTGTTCGTGATGAAGGTTCGAATATTATCTCTTCTATTCGACATCAATAACCCACATAATTAATACCCACAGTCTGGGCTGCGGAGAAGAACATGAATGTCTTCCTCTCGGTCACCCATGGCACTTCTGAACCCGCTAAATTCCTCGAAATGTGCGTTCTAATTTCCATATAATTTTATTTTGCCATCCAACACTTGATTTCATTCATCCTCATCGCTACTGCCTGCTTTCACATGTTCACCAAACCTAATTTCACCTTTCATACCAACCACTGACGCGCTCGTTATTTTTAGCCACTACAAAGGCGCCGCCGACAAATCCGCCACTCCTCTTGCCTTCGTGGGCAAGGGTATTACCTTCGATTCAGGAGGCATCAGCTTGAAGCCAGGCGCTGTGAGTCTTTCTTTATTCACGCTCATATCTATAGCTCACATGCATTGCATAGGGCATGAAAGACATGCGCGCTGATATGGGAGGCGCCGCGACTGTTGTATCATCTGCTTTGGCTATCGCCAAGTTACAGCTCCCGTATGTCATTTTCGTTACGACTGCTCTACCAAACCGAAAATCAACAAGGATCTTTGTAGCGTTAACCTCGTCGTCACCTGCCCTTTGACAGAGAACATGCCTGGACCGAGCGCGACCAAGCCTGGTGACATGTACGTTGTTGGTTTGTTCCCTATCTCATAACATATAACTGATGTTCTGTGCTTTACCCCAGCGTCTATGCCATGAACGGCAAATCAGTCGAAGTGGACAACACGGATGCGGAAGGCAGACTGGTCTTGTCCGACGCTATCTACTATACCGCTACGGAGTACAAGCCGCACACGCTCATCGACGTCGCTACGCTCACCGGGTGCGTTCCCAATCTCCCTCTCTCTGATCCTACTACCGGCATTGACACTGCGCCTCCCGTCTGTCTCCTTGCTTTACGTACGTACATACATACATAGTGCGATGGTGATTGCGCTCGGCGAGGTGTTCACGGGCGTCTTCGCGACGTCGGACGAGCTCTGGCGCGACCTGCATGCGGCGGGCGAGGTGGAGCACGACCGGTTCTGGCGCATGCCGCTCGACGAGGAGTTCGGGCCGCAGATCTATTCGTCGAACGCTGATCTCCAGAACGTGAGTGCTGGTCTCCGAGATGCATGGCTTGGGCGCTGATGAACCTTTTTTTTTTTTTTTTTTTTTTTTTTTTTTTTGAATTTCCTTTCTGTTCTGTTTGTTCTCTCGGTACACCTGATGTTGCACATGTCTGATATGTCATCTCCGCGAAATGCTCGACTGACACGCTGATTCTTAACACCGTACATATACCCGGAATCATTTCCGCTTCTCCCTCCTCGGCCTGCCCTCTCCATCTCCCTCCGCACCCCCCCTCCCCGCCCCTCCCACCCTGCCACTCCCCTCACGCACCACCACCGCCCCAACAGACCGGCGGCCGCCCGCGGGCAGCGCGACCGCCGCTTTGTTCCTCAAGGCGTTCGCGGAGGGCATCGAGCCCACCGCGGACGGCCCGGCGATGAAGTGGGCGCACGTGGACATTGCGGGCACGATGGAGGCGACGCGGCCGGGGCCGTACCAGGAGAAGGGGATGACGGGGCGGCCTGTGCGGTGAGTTGTTGTTTTTTTGTTGGTTGTGGTGTTGTTCTTTCTGTTGTTGGTGTTGTGGTGATTGTTTGCGCTGGGGATTGGATTGGGGGTGTTGGAGTGGGGTGCTGATGAAAAACTTTTTTTCTTTTGCAGTGCGCTTGTTGAGTATGTCCGCCGGCTCGCGAATGCGTGAACGGAGGTCTGGCGTGCAGTGTTGTCAGTGTGGGGAGGTTGCTTTGTGGGGTGGGAACGAGATTTGCTTGCGTTACCGAGGACGAGCGTTAGGTGGTGGGCATGGATTGGTGGTGCCCACTGAAAAACAAGGCAAAAATGTATTTGTATACCGTATCTAAATCGATGTAGTTATCGCCCAACTCAGGTAGGTATGATACGAGGCAGTTCTGAATAATGGGCAAGTACTACGCCACAGATTCACTCAAGGAGGATGTTATCATGTTCTACGCTGGCACAGCCCTTGGTTCGCCAGGCGCCTTGTATATCCCGCCGGTCCTTCATATCGATGGTACCGGGTTGCACTGCATATGCCATTTGCGGCTCAATTTTAGCTTCAGCCGTTGTTAGAGCGGCGTGTTATCACCCGATTGTTACCAAAAATAGGTATACTTAAGGATCTTCCACGGACTTCTGCTTGTCTACTTATAAATAAAATTAGTATTCATGACAGAAGTGAGATGTCAATGGCAACTGTTTCCAGATCTTTCTTTCAGCGGCTGGACAGTGGACTGGGCGTAGTGGGTATAGGGCTCGGAGGACAATGATGCGCATTGCCAGGTTGCATTCCGTCTTTCGGTTCAACTTCAATTGTGCGTGCCACACTTTCACAGCCTTTTTGGTGTTGTGCAATGGATCTTGCCTCCGGCACGGGATGACGTACAATTAAACGATACCTTGGCCGGAGTGCCATGGTATAGCATTCGTTGAGATTCATTGGTCTCGTCTCCACCGCGTCTATGAACTCAGTTTCCTCGATTATAAAATCA
Organism: Pholiota molesta; assembly: GCA_014925825.1. Taxonomy (NCBI): domain Eukaryota; kingdom Fungi; phylum Basidiomycota; class Agaricomycetes; order Agaricales; family Strophariaceae; genus Pholiota; species Pholiota molesta. The sequence continues at coordinate 21,310 of JACGCK010000128.1, forward strand.
CCATAGCCTATGCTAGCGCATTCCAAGCGCAGTTAACTGGGAAAGAATGGAGCAAATTCCTGTGTACTTGAACGTTTTGAATGACACATGTAAGGACGCCTGTCGCCGTCCCCCGACTATAGTTCCATTTCAGTAACTACTAACCAATCTATCATGAATTTCAATCATATTGGTCTGAAGAACATAAGCGAGTCTCTGAGGACACCACAATGCCCAGCATACTTAGATACTCGTTCCATGAGTTGTCCGTGCTTTACATAGGTCTATCTGAATCAAGTTAATTTATCACCACAGGTGTACATTTCTCTGCACGGAAATACTCTGAGGACTCTTGCCATTTATATAGTACCTGAACTGCGGGGCTAACGTGGCATCATTCAAGATGATGCTTTAATACAGATACATGACTCGGATGTTCAGCACCAATTAAATTTGTATGCGAAGCAGTAATGGCGCAGCATGAGCACTCGAACTGAAGGCTACTGTGCGGGAGTTACATGTACAGACTTCAAGGGGGCCCGAGTCAGTGAGGCGATATCCGGCCTGAATTGAGACGAGAAATGGCGTTCTTACACATATGATCGACGAGTAGATATTTGGACAACGCGTGTTGCCCATACGAGTTTGTCCAGCGCAGTCAAATGATATGATCGAGACAAGATCGGGAAGACTGAAGTGCTGACTGGGTCGACAATTCACCACTATATCGAGTAAACAGAGATTCGAGACTGCCAGTTATTAGCGTCTGATACTATGATAAATTGCAAGTACCCGCATTATCTATCAATGCGCCTGATCTGAGAAACAAAATACGACAATATTTGGAGCGGAAGGATTTGGGGCGAATATGCCCCACTGGCATTGTCGGTATCTGGTGACCCTTTTACAAAAGGAGTGCTCTGAATATTGCCATATCTATCTAGTTTTGGGAACAATTGGATGGTCACCATCCTTTTTGGAAGCCTTTGATTATTACACTTCTACACGATTCTCTTCGTACGATCAAACATACTCCTCAGATCATTAAGTTGCATCAAGAAAATGATTCCATTAGGTGGGTCTTGGCTTTCTATGAATGATGGGACTTGAAGCCGGGAGCTTCATGAGTAGCATTTGATTCTCATACGAAGTTTGTGGCCATACATAGTAGCCGAGGCACTGTAAACTCTAAAAAAAACACCAGAAACGATCGGCCTCAAGTTGGGAAACTCGCGGAAGCGCCAATGTGATATCCAAAAGCATACCAATGCATTCAACGCCGGAATAGTCCCGGCGATGGCATGGCCTGCTTGAGATTCCAACGTCCTAGCTATGACCTTTTTCAATGCTGCGGTACACGTTGTATTCGCGTGGTAGGTCAATTTAAACGTGGTCCAGTGGAGTACTCTTTAGTTAGGAGTTCTGGAGAATCCCATTGACTGAATAAGCACCTGGGGAGTCATCGGAACTCGACTCTCAAATTAAATATAGGTACGAGTGGCACAGTGATATGCTCATAATGCTCCTGTGGGTAAGTTAAATTTCTTTTCTTCTTATTAAAGTTCAAAAAAGCAATTTCACAGCTTTTGGATCAAGAGCTTGTGCTGAGTCGTTGATACGGTTGCACCTTTTATCAGATTGCACATAGATGCATACCCCAGATTTTATATTACGTTCAACTTGGGACAAAATCAATGAAAGATCGAGAATCACTTCGTTCATTTATCTCTCTAATCATACAGCCCATGTTGCTTGATCACCCCATTCAGTAATTTAACAGCAGATAACCGAACTGATCAATGACCAACTAGGTCTTCTACCCCTACGTATAGGACGCTCTGTATTGTTCATCTTCGCAGATAGAATCAACTAGTAAGAAATCTTTTACCACTACCAGGTAACTTGGTGTTTCCATCGATGATGTGATCCGATCCTGCATCATGATTAACAACTCCTGCAGAGCTATACTGTTTTGTTATTCATTGAATCTGGGGGGATGTAATTGGAGCAGAGATCCTCAAACTCAGGGTGATACCACGTAATATGCGCAGTTTTTATCCTATTCCTATCAAAAGCGAAGGGCCACGAAATCGTTCTAATTGTCCTTGGGAGAGCTTCCATGTTCGGCGTCGTTAAAATCACTTTCCGACTCCATCCTCCCGCAATGCAATGCGTGATATGATGATCACAAAGCTCTGAGCATTTGGGCGCCTATCAAGCGCTTATATAAGAATTCTTGCGCAGCAGTCAAACACCGAGCAATGATGGCGAAATGCCGTACAAAATTGATTGCTCAAGCGCTCAAGGAGTGTTAATCTCAGTGAGCACCACTTCCAGGACCAGGGAAGACGAGCGCCTATTTGAAAAGATGTTGGCCCGAGGGTCGATCTAATCGGAGATATTTAGGTCAAATCGAATTGAAAGTTAAGATCGAAGATGCGTGTGTATAGATAGTGCAATGCAAGTCATGATACAGATGAATGAAAATGTAGCGAGGCATGTACCCATCAGCAATTGACGGCTTGTGCGAGCGCTGGGTATACTAAGTATGCGTAAACGATGGTATGATGCAGAAATCCGAGGAGAAATAGACAGATCGTGTTACGAAGAAGATAGAACTGGAGAACAAGAAGTCATTACCCGAAGCATAACTCACAGGTGTTGATCTACGTCACTCTGTAAGAACAACCCATATGGGTTTGATAGCTCGTGTTTGTTCGTCCGGAAAATGGAGGCGGCCTGAGAGACATCTAGAGAAGGCATAGAAATATAGATTAGTTGAGACAGGAGGTGAGAAAAGGAGGACTCACAATGGTCAAGAAAGCAGCGCCATGTGTACGACAACAATTAATAGATGGCAAGCTACTGGTAATCGTGCAATCCGGAGAATATTGATACACATCGAAGCCAAGATATGGGTGAGAGGCGGAAGCGGTGGAGGCGGGTGGACAAATACGTGTGAAGCTGCGAAGGAGGACCTGGTATGTAATATGACACGGATGGGGGAGAATGCTGTAGGTTGCAAGGGCTGCATGCGATCATTCACCGGTCGGAGAAGTTCGGGCAGGGGAGGCCATGCGTAGACAACATGCGCTCCATCATCAGTGCGCGCTCCTTCCAGATATCGCGTTCCCTGTTTAGACGGGCCACGTCCTCCTCGAGCTTCTGGAACTGCACCTGGCGCCGATGCCGGCTCCTGCGCGCAGCCAGCGTATTTCTACGGCGCTTGAAGGCTTGCTTCTCTTGTTCCGTTGCGTTTGGGTCCAGCTGCTCGTCTGGTAGCTCATCGTCGTCGTCTGAGCGGGGGGATGCGCCCCGTCTTCGAGAAGGCAGGAAGGAGCTGGGGGGTTCCTTCTTCTCGGATGTGCTTAGGTAGCCAGCACTTTGCCCGGGTGCATACTGCGGCATGTAGAGGTTTGGATTGACGGCCCCCTGGTAGTTAAGTGATGGATGGTCGCGAGTGAGCGTGTTCTTCCCGTACCCCGAAGATGTCGACTCGGATGAGATCGAGCGTGAATGTCCCATAACCGACGAATCTGGGACGCTTCCGAAATTGTGGTCGTTTGTGGTCATACGCGGATCCCATAGTGAGCTGATAGTCGAGAGATCGTATTGCGCGCTCATATCCTCCTTGTTAAGTGAGGGCTGCATGGTCGGAATGTGGGTTGAGATAGCCGTCGTAGAAGATTGTTCAGCCAGCTCGGCGCTGGGCGTCAATTGTCTTTGGGGGTTGGTCGCCACTGTCTTCGATAATGAGAAAGAGATGGTGGACGGGATGCCCGGCTTGGATGAGTTGGAAATACGTGTTGTGAGCAATGAGAGCCATTCTGGACTAAGCTTTATACGATTCCAATGCTGCATATTCAAGTCAGAACAGGTCATCTCCCAAGAATCTGAATCTGAGATTCCAGCAGCAACCGAAAATAGTTGCTGTGCTCGAGACTAAATTAGTACTCTCAATTGGGCAGTGTGACTCACAGCCATGCATTGATCATGCAGCAGAACAGATATGCAAGGCCCCAAGCCTACTGTTTACGTGGATAGATTCTGAGGGCTTTCCAGGGCGCCTCCAGTGCTATGTGTGGGCGTCTGGAAGTTAAGAAAACATGTTGCTTATTGTGAGGACGTGGAGGTTTTTGGTGGGCGCCATCATTGCACAGTCAGTGTCACCCGAGAAACGACCACATCACGTGTTCGTGTTCCGCCTCCCAACGCCGCCGCGTCGGTTCCGCCATAATCACCGCTGAGCACCATAAACGCATTTCACGCAAAAGAAAAAACTGCGGGATGTTACAAGAAAAGTTGTAATACTGGCACGCTAGATTGTTCCAGGAGTCAGTATGAGCTTCCTGAAAATCATCTTAGGTTCAATTTGGACCAAGGCGAGTGAATGCTTTCACAACATTTCACATATAAGCGCGCGCCTTCTCAGCGAAGCGGAGATTGAGCGTTGCTCGATATTCTAAGTATGCAATAAACTTGTAACCCAAGTAAAGCTGGGCCTTAGATCAAGCAAAGAATTACCCAAATCGTGTATGATATGATGATATAAAGCCTCGGGAAAAAGAACGGAATACATCTCCTTTTCCGCACCGCGGGAAGTCCTTGTACTGCAAAATATTATTTCGATGTTTCGTTCCCCGAGTAATTTACGGGAGCCTACGGCACACACTCCGCCACCACTCAAAAAGGTAGATCTACTGGTTTGTTCTATGAAAGCACGAGAAAGTGGTGCATACATTATTTAATTATCTCACACTGATAGCTCACAAGAACCAAGGATTTTACGGTAGTTATGCAGAGATAGTCTCGTCCTGAGTCAGTTCCTACAAATAAGCTTGTCACATAAGGGGTGTATTGTCCCGTAAGTCCGTTGTGCGGGGGTACGGGGAACCCATTCTGGGAATATAATTGACATAGAGCATATGCGTAGAAGCTCTGCCAAATATCTCAAACGTCCTATTATCGCTGAAGCATATTATCATTAATAGAATACACATTGTCGAAGAGACTCATTCGCAGCTGCGCTTGAGAAAAAGAAATTCATGAGCTGCGTACAATTAAATGAGCAGATGTGAGCCTCAAACAATTAACTATACCTGTGAGGACAGAGCTCAAGTCCTCGACAGCTGCAGACTTCGCCGCATGATGCAGGCGGGAGCGCACGCTGCGCCGAAGTCATCCTGAGAACCTGATCCAGGTGAGTCAAAGTGCGTTCGAAATTCGACACTCGAAAACCCAAATACACCCAATAGGGATCTTTCGAGAAGCTGGCGCGATCCCTTTTGAGAAGATGGACCGGGCATAATTGATTGTAATTTTTTGCACATGATATGCAAGTTGGCTTCAAGAAGTTGGCATTGAGAATAATATTTCCAGAATAATGCGACAGAAGTGGTGTAGCTGGGCTGGCATGTGCGCAATCTATCACGCTCGACTGCCCGCAAAAAGGTGTGCATAAAACAACGTACATACATAGCAGAGCGGGAGCCGCGCACTGCATCTCGACGTTCTGCTTGACGTCCAAGCTCAGATCTCTACTGAGCCAACAGACGATTGCGGAAGAGTAGACATGTCCCCGAATTTCCAAAGCTGTAGACTCTAGAACTTTCCACCCTACAATGACGTGAATAACGCTTCAGTCATAGCATAGATACCAGTAGTAATCCTGCCACGGCTGCTCGAACCGACAGCTAATCGCATATGCCATGTAGACGAGATTAAGCATAGCATACGCTCTTGCCGGCCATCCAAGTCGCTTTGGAGAGGTACAAGAGTAGGGTAATGGGGCAGCAAGGGTAGCACTCTACAGCCCCTCGCTTGTGCGCCAGGGTAGAGGTCGCGACGTAAGGTAGAACGTTGCTACAGGCAGCGCTAACGCAGGGCACTGGGGACCGTTGCAGGAGCGGCGCGCGGTTGGCGCTCATGTTGGAAATGCTGTGCTCCCCCGCCGAAGTTATGTCACATAAACTTAAGGTATTACAGACAAGGTGACAGACGCGAGAAATGATGAGGATATCAATGATCCGTTGGCGGGATGGATGGTTGAAAGCTTCGGCGTTGTGGGATTGAGCCTGGCGCGGCGTAACAGGGCGCGAATGGAGCGCCGACAACGAGAAACGTGGCACTGCATACCCAGAGTGGCTGAGACTAGCAGAGACTAGAGGTCGTAGCTTGGTACACTACTGAGTGTCGCAGCAAGTGTTTTGGTAACGCAATGCCAGAAATGCCGAGATAATCGACAGATATTGTAACAGATATTGTCCCAGATTAGGGCGAAGGGCCTGGTGAAGGCACTATCCTCCTTTCGATATAGAACATTGAGCGGAGCGTTGACGGTGAAGGGCAGCTGGCGAGCAAAAGGCTGTGCGACCGACGGCTGTGAGAAATAACGAACTATTATTGGTAAGATGTCGTAATGATATGTACCGCCGCGCGCCCAAGGAAGCTGTGTAGAGTGCAAAAAGAGGTTCACAAAGAGGCACTACGTGGAGACTCTGGTGGATCTAGTGAGGTACGTAGCCTCGAGGCTGTTTGATGAATTGTTTGCGGAGAAATCACAATGAAATGAAATAGTGACATCGAGCCATTCAAAAGGGCATTTCGGTACTGTTGTACCGCAAATTAGATCGGCCGCCGAATGCTGGCGTAACCGATGTGAGCCGCAAAGTAAGTATACTTAACAGACCGAATCAGCGCCTCTGATTGTTAACAAGTTGTGAACGAGAGGAAAGCAATGCCCTGAACAAGGAGTGCGACAGTGAGCTTAGCACTCAAGCCGCTCGAGTGCGTGAGCGCTGAGCGCTGAGCACTTGAGCCATGAATTGTTCCTAGTTCGTCCATGCAGATGAGATAGTTTTGGCCAACACAGCAGTATAAAATCTAGCTTTGATCTCGAAATACGGAGGATGGCAGTCGGAAAACAAGATAGACGAGGTCGAGATCAGCCCAGGTTATCACGCTTGTGATGGTTTGTTATGGGCTCGGGTATTCCCGGTACACCCGAACACTCCCTGGTCGTCGTTTTCAGTTTCGCCCCCACCACCAGCCCAACACCATGCGCGCCCAGATGCTCTCCACCGTCCTCCGCGCTGCCGCTCGCCCCGCCGCCGTCGCCAGGAGCGCACGCACAGCCCCTCTCCTCGTTCGCTACGCCTCCGGACACGCTGAGGAGTCCTTCGAGTCCTTCTCTGAGCGCTACGTCAGCTTCTTCCAGAACGCAGAGGATCTCTTCGAAGTTCAGCGTGGGCTCAACAACTGCTTCGCCCACGATCTGGTGCCATCACCCTCCGTTGTTGAGGCCGCTGTCCGCGCTGCCAGGCGTGTCAACGATTATGCCACTGCCGTGCGTGTGTTCGAGGGTGTTAAGGAGAAGGTGGAAAACAAGGAGCAGTATCAGGCTTATCTCACAGAGCTTAAGCCCCTGCGCGAGGAACTAGGTATGTTTCTTGCCTCTTACGCGTGTTGCGCCGGTTTTGCCTCAGTGCTGAACGATTTTCGTCGCAGGATTGGTGTTGAAGGAAGAGCTATACACCTCATAAAAACTCCCTTTGCCCGTGACTAGGTGAGATCAGATTATTTTGGGTTGTTGCTCGTACTCATTTACATCTCAGATACATAGAAGGACAGAATAATCAGTCATTCGACCTTGCTCTCGTGTACTTTCGTCGAAGCACGACCAAAGTTCAAACCATGTTACCCATTTGCCTGAAATAAATTACGCTCTCATCAAAGTCCTTGAAGTTGCAGATGACGCGCTCATGTGTCCAATGAAGAAAAAGGCTCGTGAATAACCTTATACCCTGTGTTGTCTCGTTTATGCTATCGCCCCACTTATTATCATCAACCTCATGTTCCTCCGCTGCTGTGAGCAATTTTAATGAGCAACTTGCCTCGATTTTATAGCGTTTCTTCATTCATGCGTTCTTGAATATGATTGATTCGCTCGTCAAGCACGTCCCTTGACTGGGATTTATCCCTTGATATTCCAGGGAATTGGAAGTGCAGGAAATTTTATCCGTTTCAATGGCCACCACACATGCTTGTTATGTTTTCTTGACTTGGAAGTCACCACAATGATCATGCAACCATCGAACCAATACTATCATCGGGTATGCGCGTATGGAATAACGCGGAGATCATCGCCGTCTCATTTGGTCTTGTTTACGAGAGGCCCCTAGCCTGTAAGTATGTGGACAGAACCTTCCGAAGCAATCTGAACCCAAACCACCATGACCAGTCCTAGTCAACTCTGCATATACCCGGCCTCTAGTGATGACACGTATATATGCCAACCGACAAACCCTGGTGCTTGCGAACCCTGTCGAAAGCTTGCGGAACTCGGGCGGAAGATCAAGACGCAGGACACAACCGATATCGCGATGGAAAGGGAGCGCCTGGAATTGAAGTCGCAGATGAACATCAACCACGATACTCTTACGCGGAACTTGCCTCTGGAAATTACCACGGAAATATTTATACTCAGTCTTCCAGAAAACATTGTGGACCTCTCCCTCAAAACCGTGACATCGAGGTACACGCTGGCCGCCCCGCTGGTGCTTTCGGCTGTCTGTCGGAGATGGAGGAACATAGTACACTCGACGCCGCTCCTATGGGCAGATCTTCCGCTGTACATTACACGGCACAACGCCGACGCCTTGCTCGTCCTCGCAAAGGACTGGCTCGAGAGATCGGATCCGTGTCTGCTCTCCATCAATATCTTCGCCAGCAAGCTCACCCCGCAGCTCGAAGCGCTGATACAGCTGGTCTGCCGATACGCGTTCCGGTGGGCACAGCTGGCGTACAAAGGCCCAAATGAGGGCCTGGACCACTTCTGGAGCGGCGCAGAGGGTGTTTCGCACATACGGACGCTTATTCTAAGAGCCTTCGTACCTACCCAGCTAACGTGGTGGCACCACGGGAAATTCGAGCTAGGAAATCTCATTCTGCGACCAACGCGCTTGGAAATGGCCTCCATCTTCTTACTCAAAGCGGTCACTATCGAATGGTCATATCTGACGGACGTGACGATCGCGAATTCGTGCATCAGCGACTGTCTCGAGGTGCTCCGCAGCGCCCCGCGGCTCACGCGCTGCGCGCTCAATCCGCGGTTCAACCCCTACGACCCTGCGGACACAGCGCACCTTCAGCTGCACGCGGACCACCCCGTTGTGCACCCCGCGATCGTGGAGCTCACACTGACCGGAGCCCACTTCCCCGGGCTCCTCGCGTGTTTGGTGTGCCCCTCCCTGAGGACGTTGCGGGCGCGGCGGATTTTCGGGGTCCAAAGGGCGGAGTCACTCCGGCCCATGCCAGAGGGCTGGATGGACCGTATCGTCGCGTTTGTGCAACTATCCGGGTGTCCGGTAACGGACTTTTCCGTAGTTGGGTTTGCGCCCTCGGAAGACGCGATCGAGTCACTCTGTCAAGGTATGCCTACGCTGCGCCATCTGCATGTGGAGTGGGCCGACGACCCGGACGTACCGGCGCACGACTATCTCTTTGCGCTCCTCGCCAGGACGTCGACGGTAGGCGGCAAGACGGCGCCTCTCTATCTACCCGACCTGCGCGCGTTGACGGTGCACCATGACAGCAGCGAGGTCGGTGTGGACTGGGCCTTGCTCCCCGCTATCTTTTGCCGGCCGCGGAGTGCGGTACGCCTGCGAAGCACACTGGATGTTGTCGCGGTTTGCATTGGGTTGGGGGAAGAGGCGAGTAGTGCTTCGGAGGTTGTTGTCGGGGAAGAAACGCGGCAGCAGCTTTTGTCGCTTCGGAAGCAAGGTGTGGAATTGAGAATACAGGTTGGGAAGGATAAGAAGGATGTGATCTAGTTCGGTGTTGATGTTGATCTTCATGTATCTCATTCGAGGCATTTCTTCCACTTCACTTCCGTTTCTCCCATCCATGAAATCCGCCCTAGCGCCTCTTCAGCGATAGTGGAACCGAACTCGAATCGAACTCTGCTCTGCGTGGATACAAGGAAATGTCAACAGCCTCAAGCGCGTGTCTAGAGCGTGCCTTTGTATTGCGCTGCGGTCGTCCCAGTTCAAAAGATATCTGGTAGCAACGCCCAATCCGGAAGTACAGCTGATAAGATATGGCTCATGCATCTTCGACAAGCCTTCACGTGACTTTGCGTTACAAAGGGTGACAAAGGACTGTTTGCGAACGATAAGCATTCCACAGATAGATAATAAAAATTTGCCTCCAGAGAACCATTTAAAATATGCCTGGCTATGGTTCTCAGGAGCCATAACTTTTGGAAACTGAGTGTACATCCTTATTATTCAATGACAAGGTGCGGAGGAGTGAGCGCAGGGGATCACGCAACTGACAAACAAGCTCTGCCGAGGAATGCCGAGTGATCTTGCGGGCTTGCCTCCTACCCAACTCCTATCCAGGAATTGTCCGCTATCTACATAGATCCATAAGTACAAGAATATTCTGAATCGATGATGTACAAGCAAAGCACAAGAATGTTTTAAAAATGTAATGGAACTCTGAATTTACCACTAGAAAGAGCACATTACTTAGCGCATGCCTAAATCTCCGCAATCAGGCTTGCTTGACAATATCAAACTGTATCGAGGTTCTTTGGGACATGTTGTTTGTGTTTCATGTATATACAATAGTTGAAGACATCGGAGAACACGAGTCCGCTTTAATGCGCGGATGACCACACCCGCCAGCGCCCTCACGCATCACGGCACGCTGTGCATGGGTGGGGGTGTCAATTGGGTGGGCGCTGACATGCAGCGCGACTCCGATGAGTGACGCGCCCATCGTGTTCATGGGCATGAGCATACTTATTTAATGTGTAAAATTACTCATAATTTTCTGGGTTAATACGGATGAGATGGATACGCTATGTACTTACTTCTATGGCAGCACCAAGGCAGCACCGAGAATGACGTCCACGGTCCAACAAGTTAGCCTTGCGAGTGCCGAAGTGCCGCAGAGCACATGACCTTTGTCACAGATTCGTCACATTCGCAGGCTTCGCTTAACCTTGTTGAAGATGCATGAGCCATATCTTAGGACAGCAGACATAGGGACGGAAGATATCTAGGTTCTTTGCCCCCATCGATAGTCGAACTTAGTGGTCTGCTCGCTGCGCGAAAAGACGCGCTGGTATCAACGTCAACTGGGGGTCCATCAACAGAGTGGATCGATATCTGGTACGCGGATATCTTCCCCCAGATGCAAGGACTATAAGGAGCAGCCGGAGTGCTTCAGGAACTCGACCACCCAGCCTCGGCATTTCAACCTCCCCACTGTCGAAAGCCGACCGCCCAGGGGCGCGATGTCATTTTCATTATCACAAGCGTAGTGCGGAGTGTAGTTTCTGAGATCCCGTTATCTTCACGCAACGATTTCTCCATTTTAAGTTATGTATTTTCTGTCTATCTCTTATTTACCTACTCTGTAACGATCCCTGATGTCCATTTTCGAAACTATGCCTACTTTTCTCCACTCGCTCCCAACTTGCTCAAGTGCAATGCTCTCCTAAATAGTCGGATCTACCTCTGGGCTTATGATCACACTATGCTCACGAGGTCACCTCAATACGCACTGATTATGGAAAAAAGTATGGAATGTCAGCTGTTGCATCGTCGTTCTGCGCTTCAGGCCCAAATCCCGAACGCTTGCAAGTAGGCGTTCTCGGCTGCGAGCTTTAGGCGACCAAGCGCGCTTCGCATCCTAGAGCTAGATCAATAATCAGATTTTTCTGAGGAACACATGCATCGATTCATGGATGCGTTGGGGCTACAGGGTCCAACCGGGATTTAATCAAACGAAGACACTATAAAGAGGCGGGGTCATGGGAAGAACCCTCAAAAAATACCCAGTCCCCTTCATGCATCACTCAAAACGCCTGTTAGATGAACCAGAGAGCATGACGAGCAAACATCCATGGTTGAGTACCATAGCTGCAAGTAAGTGGCCGGATAATTTGCATCATGGAACAGCGGATAATGACTCAATATTGAATAATGAGTAGGAATTTCAGCGATGACCTTCACCGATCGATCGACGGTCCAACAAAGGGTGGAACAAAGACTCATTACTTATATCCGAGCGCGCCATCGGGGCAGGTCACATCACCGACCCCGAAAATGTCGAAGACCAATAGGCATCGATGCGCACTCAGAGGTAAACTCAATCTAGTTCCACCCTTAGCTAGTTGGCTGATCGTCCTACTCCGTTAGGGCAAGAGTCCTCCTACAGGATTCATTTTCCATTGCCAGAGCCATGGAAAGGGCACGGAAAACGAAGTAAGTCGAGTCCAATCGTGCTCTTGAGTACGAGCTAACTGTCCTGCTATCCTTGTTCCCGATACGAAAGAAGAATGGGCGTCGCTGCACCACGGGAGGTGGGACCGCCAAACGTCGTCGGCCTCTACCTAGTCAGCAAGATACCCAAGGAAGCTCCGATGTAAGTCGTGCCAGCCATACCTAAAACATGGCCTGATAAATAGTTGAATCCCCAAACCAGTAATATCACACACCGAGCTGCCCCGTCGACATTGGCTAATTGGGCTTATCCACCCCCGCACTTCGAGGCGAGCGCGCTCAACTTGGATTTCTCCATCGCATCGCGGTCACAGCGCATCCGACTTGCATTTCTCTATTGCGTCTCGTTCACAGCGCATTCAACTTGGATTTCTCCATTGCCTCTCGTTCCACTCGGTCACAGCCCACCACTGTGGTCAGCGCCGCCACCACCATCGCATGCCAGTAACGCTGAGCTTCCCGTGGTCAATGCTACGGAAAATGGAAATGCGGCACTCACTAATCATGCCTTCTGAAATTATGTCGTCGTTGTCGTCGTCAACGGTACCTTCTGATCTCTCGAGCACAGCAGCCTCGTCATTGGCCGACAATCGGATTACCGTATCGCAAAATTATTGGAAGGTTTCGACCCATTGTTGGCCCCGCACCACCATCATCGTTGTCCGAGTTGATCCCTTATCTTGCAAGACACCCCACTGGCGCACCGTTGACAAATGGGACAGTAATTTAGCAGCGGAAGTCCCAAGCACTCCAGTAAAGGTGGTTTGCAAAGCAGTGGCGAGGGATAGGGACTAGTTCACACATAAAAAGAGATATCAAGGGGGATGCCGTGGATCAGATGGAAGAATTGTCGATGGAGTACATAGGATTGAGGCTTTGTAGTGACATCAATAATGTGACCAGACACGAATCGTAACAAAACGTGACGCACTTTACCACCTGCCACCTTTCGCATTGACTTTATCCCAGCTTGCGATGCATTCACTAGACGATTCACCAGAACGCGGCAACAGGCCCTTCAAAAGACAGAAAATAGACCGCTCGGACATGAAGCCACTCCCTCCTGACATTCTGCTCTTGTCGCTACCAAGCCTTCTCGCTCACCCGCCCACCCACCGATACCACCCGCGCTCGCTCTTTTTGACGTTGTTCGCATTACGGAAATGTCTATCCCTCTCAGACCTTGATGCTGATGTGGAGTGTCGTGCATGGACAGAGCTGGCCGAAGTGGGGCTACGGATTGGGTTTCAAGAGCCGGGAATGGAGACTGAGGTGGGCAAGGCCATCACAAAAGCGGTGAGTCCTGTGGAATGATCGACGGCGCGTCGAAGGCTGATGTATGTGGTTGTAGCTTATGATAGCCAATAAAGTACGTGCCAGAGTCTCGCTGCGCAACGGAGAGACTGACTGACCCTCGTCCAGCACCCATCTCTTAGGATCTACAAGCCACAGATCACAAACCTCTCCGCTCGTCTTGCTCTGTACCAATCTAACCCCAAACTCGCGCAAAACACGTTAAAGAAGGTCCTAACTAACTTCATTGTACCCTCTGATCCTCCTCACATCACCTATGCCGCCCACCTCGCCTACATCACCAGTCTTTCCAGCATTTCACAAGACGACGATTCTCCTCCATATTCTCCCTCATCCGCAAGCCTGAAAGCGCTCGGTGCAATACGTGATCTACACGACCTAGCAACGCGGAACAAACACCCCGAAGTGGCCCAACTAGCAATGGTTCTCGAACTACGTGATTTGGTGCAGAACGGCGTCTGGACGAAGTAGCGGAATCTTTGACGAGCACCGAACGCGAACTCGCCATCGAACCACCCACCGAGCCGCCCTCCTCTTCGCCCCCCGCCCCCGCCGCACGGACGCCCCTGGCGACGGCGCTCTCCGTCCACGTTCTCCTCATCGGCGTGCTCTACCACACCTACGCGGGGCAGAGCGCCGCGGCGCACACGCGCCTGCGGACGCTGCACGACCTTCTCGACGGCGGCGCGTTGGATGCGTTTGGAGAAGGCGGCGTCGTCGCTGCTGCGCTGCCCGCGGCGCCAGCGCCGCTCCACGTGCAGGTGACGCACCCGCGCGTGGTGTACGCGCTGGGCTTCCTCGTGAGCAGCGTGTCGAAGCGCGACCCGGTCGGGCGCCGGCCGAAGCGCGCGCTGTTCGCGCACGAGGGGATGCTGACGGTCGATCGGGAATTGAAGAAGGAGGTGCCGTGTGCGTGTTCTCGTTTTGACTCAATTTTTTTTTGGTTGCTTATACGCGGGGTGATTTTTATAGTGCCGACGTGGGCGTCGATGGCGGATGTGAAGCGCTTCCAGGAGAGGATGCATAAAATGAAAGCGGATCTGATGTGTGAGCTCATCAGTGTAAGCCCATCAAATCCCATAAATCATGCTCGCCGTTTGACCTCCTCCCGCGCAGGTGGCCATCTCCCGCAGCGAATACGCCGACGCTGAACGGGTAAGTCACCTCCCTCCCCTCATCCGCATCTTCCCAACTGCTGATGATGGTTCATCTATAGCATCTGGCGCAAGTGATAGCGCATACACGCACGCACGGCATGTTCCCCCTTTACAGCGCGCGCATCACGCTGCACCAGGCGCACCTCGCGCACGCGCTCGGCCAGACGGACCGTGCGCTCAAGTGCTACCGCGTTGCCGCGTACCTCTCGCAGGAGCGCGATGCCCTCGCTACCACGGGTTCCGCAACGACGCCATCGCCCCAATCCAAGGCAGATTCCAATTCCAGAACGCCCCCGTCACAAGAACCAGACACCGAGCATGACGGGTGCGCGGACCGGTGGGTGCACGTCTCCGCGCGGGCGGGCGCGCTGTGGCTCCGCGTCGGGCTGGCTGGCGAGGACCCCGACGAAGCGGGGTACGCGCGCGCAATGACGGCGCTCCGGCGGGAGGGCGCGGACGTGGTGCGCGCGTGCGCGGGCCTCGGGGGCACGCTCGCCGCGGTCGGCGCGGTGCTCGACGCGTGTCTCGCGACGGAGTTCCTGGCGGCGAAGTACGTGTCGCCGAATCTCTTGACGCTCCGCTCGAGCGCTGATCCCTTGTTGTTATTTGTAGGGCGAGCCTCCGGAAGGCACTCAATTTTTCGACGGACGCGCAGGACAACCACCTGCGCGCGCTCGTGCTCGCGCTCGTCGCCGCGCAGTACGTGCACACGTCGACCGAGCACGCGCAGACGATGCTTGCCACGGCGGAGCAGCTCGCGGCGGGGCTCGGCGCGCAGCCCAAGGCACCTGGTGCTGCAGCACCTGCAGCCCCGGACCGCGATGGAGGCAAGGCGGCGGCGGGAAACAAGGTAGGGAACGCGCATCTGCGGCTGTGGATTGGGGAGCGCATGCTTGGTGGGTCTTCCATGGCTTTTTATGGGACCCTTCGATGCTAATTGCTTGTGATTGTTCGATTGTAGAGCTCAAACGACGTTCAGGAGACGATGAGGCGGCGGCGCAGCAGGAGAGAGTGAATGCGAAATTCCGGGCGGCGGTAGGGGCGACGCGGAAGCGGGCGTTTGGGGAGATGGAGTGATGCATTCGTTGTTCTGGTTTTTTCGCTACCGATTCCTGGACGGTGTGCCGCTCTCAGTGTGCTTCAGCTCTATCAATCATATTCCTCATCGTCGTTGTTTTCGTGCTTTCATAATTGCTATCGATATACTTGCTGTAACGGAACTGGCGACTGAATATAAGGACTGCATGCGGGTGATAATAGCACTGTCAATGTTATGTTATGCAATGTGCTCTGCCTGATTCAGATAAACTTCTTCACGTTTTCAAAAATTTAAATAAATCCAAGAGCGAAATCGAGGAGAGTCTGGAGAAGTTATTAATAATTAATCTGGGTGATAGTTCGATGAAAGTGACCGAATTCCCCAAGAATTCGCGGTGGTCATGTAGAGGAGGGTCGTGGTATTAATTGACACTTGTTTGTCAAAACCTTTGAAGTAAGGAGATCGGCGCACGTGATAACCGCGTCGTTGCAACGCGTTGCCAACATGTTCAATGTTCTCTTCATCTTTTGCCTCTCAAACCACCACAAATAACGCGTCTTCACAGCTCTGCAGCGTAGCTGAGCTGACTTAGTACACCGCCTATACCACTTTCCACATACCCCCATGCGTCGAGCTCAAAGTGTCCGCCATTACGCCCGGCCATCACTTGCACTCGCAGCGGACGATCTAGGCATTTTACGCGAAGGAGACGAGTCGAACGAAGATGTATTGAGGAAACAACTGCTAGAGAAAGACCGGGAATGTGATAAGGTACGTCCTAATATTATGGAATTTTTACTCCTAGACTGAGCCTGTCTGCAGTTGCAAATGACGGTTCAAGCACTTCAGGAGCAGCTCGCGCAGCGACCACCTATAGAGAAGATCCAAGAGCTTGAGATGGAATACAAGAATCTGGAGCTCATTCTTGTGGGAACGCAAAGGGAGAACGAGAAGAGCATGGCGCAGATAGAGCAGTGCGTGGTTTTTTATCTACATGCAATTGTGGCTCATTGACGGCGGGAGAATAGAGCAAAACAGCGCGAAAAAATGCTGGAACGCGAGCTCACCCGCCTAGCAGGCGATAACTGGCGGGTAAGCATCTTCCTTTTCCTTCTCTCATCTAAAGATAAAGTTAACCCTATCCAAAGGCGAATCTCGAAATACCACCCCCAGGAACTCTAACCGCCCGCTCTTCCCATCAGCGATCCAACACCGTCTCCTCACCCATCTCCTACGCTTTAGGCAGAGGCTCGCCCACCTCGTCGCCACGCCTCGACTCCAGCCACCGCACGAGCAGCCCTTCCCCGATACGGCAGGGTGAGAGCCAGAAGGACAACGAGGCGCAACGCGTGGCGGCGATGGCGCAGATCGAGCAGATTAGGATGCTCGTGCTCGGGATGGATCAGAGACTGGACGCACGCGAGGAGAGGCTTGCGAAAACGCTGGAGAGGGCGGAGCACGAGGGGAAGCGGTTCGAGGGCGCGGCTGCTGCGGCTGCAGCTGTTGGTTTGAGGACGTAGGCGGGAGGTGGGATTACCGCTACATCAGGCAGAGCGATGCGGCTACTTGGACCAACTTTGGACTCAGTTCGAATATGGAGGATGCACTGGATTTTTTCGACCACCATCTTGGCTTAGAAGCCTTAGCTTCATCTTCCAGCTATTTTAATGATGGCTCATCCAACGATTTTCTTGTATTTGTACGTACTTTTTCTTCTATGCCTCGATTCTCATACATCTGTCATGATCATGTCATATATTTATACATTCCCCTCCAACATAATAGTTCTCTCAGCCATGCAGGAGATTCTCGTCCATTTGATTTTGAACTTAGAGTCTGTTCGGTTGCGGTTAGACGGCCGAATTATGATTATGGCTAGCTAGACCGGTGTTCGCCGGTCTAGCTGATGCCTAGCCAGCTAGCCACGGGCCGGTGCGCGGCTTATTCTCACGTTCGCGATCGCACTGATCTCGCGCTGATTATCACTCGCTCTGCCTCATTCTCATCCAAAACACATTCAAAACACAATGTTTCGCTGCGGAGAGACCCTGTGGTCTCTCTATACTTGTCTATGCCTCGTTTGATGGTAATATGAACCAAAAAACACATTGGATTGGTGTGTTTTCATATATAAAAGAGTGAGTCCATGCCTCGCTCTCTTTTATCCCCCCTTCTCATATATAATATAAGGTACTGAATAAAATAAAAAGATATAAGGGACTCACTTTGAAATAGTTTCATTTGCATGCTGGAATCTTTCTCCAACATGTCGCACTGAAAGACCAGTAACGCACATGTAAAGAAAAATCGCAACTTGTTCATTTGCGCTAACAACCTTTTCATCTTTGAATCCACAAAAAGTGCGCAGATCATGTACTAATGCCAAAAATACATGAAGCCGCACACCTAGCTCTGTCCAAATTCTATCCGGATGTCCCTCGATCAACTCTTGAACCCAATCAGCACCAGAGAGCTTTGATGTGTGATAATCTTGTTTCCAGTAGAGTGGAGCAGAATATAGAGTTGTAGCCACACCTGCAGCATGGACAGCATATGCTGCCAGCATTATCAAGCTTTTCCGCCTCGATTCTAGGTCAATGCGGGGCATGGAAGTGGTGGATTGGCTGAGAGGTATGGTTATCAGCGCGAGATCAGTGCGATCGCGAACGTGAGAATAAGCCGTGCACCGGCCCGTGGCTAGCTGGCTAGGCATCAGCTAGACCGGTGTTCGGGCGAACACCGGTCTAGCTAGCCATAATCATAATTCGGCCGTCTAACCGCAACCGAACAGACTCTTATTAAAGATGGATCCTTGTGAATCACGTACTGTATACGTCCACTTCATTCATCAGCGCTCAGCGCTGACGCGTCAATGAGGAGCAGAAGGTTATGATCAGCCCCAACATAGAGTTGGAGGTACCGCCAAGTCTCAAGCTTCAAGGGGCAACAACGGCCGGGGAAATTCGAAGCTACCTCACCGTGATATCATCGACGGATCGTTTCTTGCTATCTACCTTTTCCGGTAGTGTCCCCACAACACCACATGCAATCTAGCGCCCAACGTCAAGGCTGGTTGGGCTTTTGCAGATGGAATTGCGACATGGTATAACCGCATTTTTGTGCCTAACGCTGCCTCTCTACGTGAACGTGTTCTACGTGAATGCCATGATTCTGCTGCCAGCGGTCATCCTGGGCGTACGCGAACTGTCGAGCTTATCCTACGTGACTACTGGTGGCCTTCTCTGACCAAAGACGTTCATGCTTACGTTGATGGCTGTTCTACATGCCAGCGGACAAAACCGTTGCGACAGAAACCCTTGGGTCTGTTGACACCTAATGAGGTCCCCTCTGGGTATTGGCAGATAATCTCCTGCGATTTCATCACCGACCTACCTCGTTCGCGTGGTTACGACTCGGTTATGGTTTGCGTCGATCGCCTTCGTTCTCGTTCTCTCTCTTCCGAGTCTCCTCGTAACAGCAAGGTTGGCGGTAGTATGCCATTTTGGGCCGCAAGGTTATATGTCGCTAACGACAGTTTCGGAGCTGTCGTCCATTCTGGCGAGTGGTTTGGGCGTCCGTGCGGTCTTCCTGTCGGCGGTAGACCCAAGATGTGGCAGGGTGGCTATGTCCTTCTCTCCCTTCACGATCCCAACCAGCGCATCTTCCATCCACTCCTCGGCCTCCCTCCACTGGCCCGCCCGTCCCCACCCCCTGATGCGCTCGGCCGCTTCTTCGCTGCGCTTTTCCAATTCGGAATCCTCGATATCGTCCCCCGCAGACATCTTCTTAAGCCCAAGCAGGTTATAGCAAACGAGCAGCTCGAGGTCGGACTGCAGCTTGTATCGCTCGGAGCAGAACTTCCGATACTTGAGCATCATGCGCAGGATTCCCGCGTAGACAGCGGAGGGGCGCGGCACGTAGAGCGTGACCGTGGTGCCGTCCAGAGGTGTCGGCTCGAGCTCGTCTTCGGTGTAGCCCGGGAGGGATGCGGGCACAAGATGGATGCACTGCATGCGGTAGCAGTCGGTCGCCCGCGTGACGCGATGGAGACGACTGCGTCGCAAGAAGTCGCCCTCATTGTTTGTGAGGTGGTTCGGAAGCGTGGTGAGGGGCAAATTCATCTGAGTGAGTGTCGCTGATAGTGTGTCTAGCTTGTCGTCCGGCACGAGGAACGTGAAGTGCTGGCGGGGTTAGCTACGTGTTGACCTTGAGGATGTCTTGAACGTACCTTTTGTATGCGCGGAACACTCATGCGCCAATCCAGAAGAGCGCCCCAGAGAATGAGATGTGTGTGCTCGCTGAGCCTTCGTAGCGCTCTGCGGACAAGCTCGTCAACCGGCAACGAGAGTATGTCTTCTGGTGCTTCCTTCACATCCTTCAGTCGTGCAGAATAGGGCAGCGTGTACGCCGGTGGTAAGTCTGTGAGGTGTGCCATGGTCGTTGTGGTCAAGGTCAAGAAGATCCGAGACGGTGGCGTCGGACATCCGTCCCGATCACGAGCGCCAATTCGCACGGTTCGATTTCCCCCTATTCAAGTTCGATCCTGGCATTGGTCTTCCCTCGATGCATGTCCAACTCGATATCGGTCACCACAGTCCATGAACATCAAGCAGAAGCGGCGAGAGCCGTATCCATGAGGTGTGCAGAGTCCACCTCTTCGTGACAACCCATCTGAATGCGTTCAGGCTCGATGCCGAGGGCTTCAAGCATGTCTTCATCGGGGGCTTCGCTTGCGCCGTCCTCGGGAGTACGAGGCCTACAGAGATATTTCCATCCTATCGTTAGAAATACAACTGCGACTGACGCACTCTGTACGATATCGACATCCTCATAGAGACCGAAGGACGTAGCATCATAGAACTGCGCAACCGGATGGTGGACCTCGACGAAAGACTTGCGAGGTCCGGCATGAAGTTGTACTTTGTACGGGTGCGTAACCTCCATTTCTGTTGCATGTTCCGGGCCCACATCTGCTTCAGGAAATTCCTGCCTCGCCGCCATCATCGCAATCCACAGAAGAAGGCGCGGCTGAAGATATAGTCAAGAACAGCCGAGGCAACGTCTTGGTCGAGACGGTCGCCGCAGGGACCCTCGGTTTGCCCATAATTGCTGGACCCATCTACCAAGACGAGACTTACAGTGATAATCTTCTTTCTGTTGTGTGTCCCAGCATCTAACGCCACACAGAGTTCAAGATCCTCCACCCCTCGGTCTTGCCGCTGACCAAACTCGGTCGCTGGACGAGGATGCGTGGTCGCACGCGCCCTAAGTCTCAGCTCAAATTCCGCACCGACGAGCAGGATATTATGCTCCTCGTTCACCTCCTCGCGGACCTCGACATGAAGCTCGGCATCGCAGACTACGAAGGCAAATCGAGAGCGGAGATCTTGCGCCTCGTCTCTACCTTCCACGACAGCTTCAAAGAAGACGAAGACTTTTGCGCGGTGCTTCAAAAGGTTATGCATGTGGAGGACTGGGAAGAGATGTTGACGACCCCTCCGTTCGAGATAGAATCCGAGATCGCGCCCACCGATTAGTTGATTTCTGGGTCGATGGGACGGCTCTGCAGCAAAAGTAGTTTATCTGTACTTATTGGTTTCGGTGTTGCTCTTGCTTTCGGCTCTCTATGCTATGTACTTCTTTCTTCGTCAGTGCCCCCGCGTGGGAGGAGCTTTTGTCTCCGCTTTAGGAAGGCCTTGTCCCTGATGGGGCACACCTCCGCATGTCGAATTGTTGAGAACCTGCATTTCTTCTACGCCTCGATTCTCAAACGTCTGTCATGATCATGTCATTTATACATTCCTGTCCCATATAATTTTCTCAATCATGCAGGAGACCCTTATTCTTTTGATGTTGAACTCGTCGTATACGCCCACTTCAACCATCAGCGCCGAGCGCTGACTCGTCACTGAGCAGCAAAAGTTTGTGATTGTAGCCCTAACAGAAAAGAGGTATGTACATACCGCCAGCTCCTGCATCATGCTTCAAGGGGCAACAAGGGCCGGGGAATTCGAAGCCACCTCACCGTGATATCATCGACGGATCGTTTCTTGCTATCTACCTTTTCCGGTAGTGTCCCCACAACACCACATGCAATCTAGCGCCCAACGTCACCGAGTCCGACATACCTGCTACTGTCTGGACCTTGCAGCCTGTATCTCAGCCATATATCTCCTTGACGATGGTCCAGAATAAGTTCTCCTTTCACTTCAGCTTCCATTATTGTTGCCAATTTTGAAATACCAATTAGATTCGGGTTGGATGAAGATATATGTAACCGGTCAAAATTTGTTTTGTAGGCGCATGCTACTTCTTGGCTTGGAGAGCTGCATTACATTATTTTTGTGCGGATATTAACTAACTAGTGGAGAATTAAATATATTGCTGTTGTTCGTAAGTAGATGTTAATCAATGTTATTTGAATGTTAGAGGGGATGCTATGGGAATGTGTAGTGCTAATAAAGTAAAGAGTAATGATACAACAGGAGCTAGTGGTAATACAGAGGGTGGAGGTCTACTCCGGATGCGCGAGCGATGCTAGAAATACAGATACAGCAAGGGAGTTCTTGGATTACCGAGTCAAATGCTTTGAAGGATATGCGCCAGTCCATCAAACGACGGATTAAAAGCCTGGGTGCGTAGAGTAAACCACCAGAAAGCGAGAGAGGGAAAACAGCAGAGAAAACAAGGAATGGACAGGGACACAACAGTCCCAGAGAACGTAAACACAATAGACGGCTGGTCTCAGCACCACCACACGCCGTCCATCTCCCTCGGCGTGCGGAGATGCGACACCGTCATCTGCGTATCCGCGACGAGCGGGTGCACCTTACCGCTGGTGTTCTCGTCCAGAGAGAGCACCCGCTCCTCGTCGCCCATCATCCACACGCGCGCGTCGACGCGGAACACCCGCGTCTCGCGCTTCGCGAACAGCCGCGTCGGGATCGGCACCCAGAACTTCAGGAACCACCCGCGCGCCTGTGCCTGCGCGCCGACGGGCCCCGCCGCGCGCGCGAACGCGTCCGCCACCGCCGCGTGCCGCAGGATGCGCGCCCGCCCGCCCGCGCCCTCGGCGCCCGGCGGCGCGTACGTGCGCACCCACGTCCCGTCGAGCGTGATGTCGTCGGGGTCGATGGCGGGCGTCGGCGCGCGGGCCCTGGCCGCGCCCGGGGTGTGGGTGGGCGGCGTGCGCTTGCCCTGCGGGCCGATGTAGCGCGTGGTGTACTCCTGCGCCGGGTCGTACACGGACATGCGCGAGGGCAGCGGCACGTCGGAGCAGCGGAGGTCGATGAAGGTGACGTCGGGGAGGGCGAGCGGGAGTCCGGACCACGCGTGCGCGTCTTTGGCCATGAGGCAGAGCAGGGCTGGGACGGCGATGTGGGAGCTGTAATAAGTATCAAGTATGTATTAGTATGAGATAATGATGAATAACAAAGAGAGGGTACTGACTCATCGCCCATGTCCCATACTTCGAAATGCGATGTCTGCGGGAACGCGATGGAAAGCTCACAGTCGGAGGCCCCGAGATGCATGCAACCCCATGCGTCTTTTCTTGAGGACGACGGACCCGACGATGATTTTGCCTTGGGTGGAGTGAGCTTGGCCTTTGAGGGTATCGGAGCAGGGGTAGATGATAGAAGGGGGTGAGGAGACGTCGTGTTCTGACAGAGTGTACGCAAAGGAAGAGGATGTGGGAGACCAGGAAGGGCGCTTTGAGGTGGCACTGTGGGCGGTGGATCTATTGTGGGCGGAACAACATGTCTATTAAGTATGTTGCCGCTCAAGTTTCGGAGACCCTTATTCTTGGACTTCTTGATCCCCATATCTTCGCGGACAACTTTAGAATGACGGTTAAATGGGAAAGGGATCTCGTTCTCTATTGAGGCGTCGTCATCGATGGGCGCGGAAAATGGGTTCGAAAATATCGAAGGTGTAGTCGTAGAGAAAGTCGTCTGCAGACCTGGGCTGTCGGGCGGGCTGGGAATGGTCGGTAATGAATCCATGTCCCAACGCGATAGGTCATCTAGGGTGTCAATCGATAAATACGCTGAAGGTTGCGTCGCGTTTACAGTGGCGACGTCGAACAGGCCTACATTGAGAATCGATGACGCAGATCTACGAAGTGGTGTACTGATAGCTTTAGATTCGCCAGCTTTCTGTGGATTATTGACAGTGTTCTCGTTCACTTCAGGTTTAGCAGATCCGCGGGTGGTGGTAGGTTCACGAAGGTTCGACCTGGATTTCTTGCTATGGGCGCCGGCGCGGGTTGGTGTAGTTAATGGAACGCGTTCATTCCCAGTGACTCCAGTCGGAAGCGTTCTGGACTTTGTGGATCGTACACAGCTTGACTCGACACGAGTGGTAGCGGGAACAGGTCGCGGACGCAAGGAATCTTTAATTTTTTGAACTTTTCGACCCGCCTCTGTCAAAAGGGAGTGATCGGCGGAGGGTTGGCGCCGCGGTCGTGCTGGAGTTTGCCCGACAGTTGAAGGACCGGACAAAACACTGGACTTCAACCGGGGGCGTGGTAGGGACCCATGCGAGTAGATATTTCGGGATTGATGAGCTGCCGATCTGCCCTCAACCTCTCGTCCCAATTCCATGGATGATGTAGATGAGTCAGATCCACCCAAATACAGGATTAAAATAAAAAGTAACAAGCGGAAAGATTAAGTGAAAGATAGAAATCAAGCAGAATCAAAGGAGTGTGAAGGGATGTATCTCGCCTGTAGCGGTGCCACTGACCGTCAAACTGGGCGATGGATTGGGGAGAAGGAGGTTGAGGTGTCAGCTACGCGACTGTCAATGTATTTGGACGCGAAAAGTCAGAATGACGACGCCGGCGCTGAGTGGCACGAGAGACAAAAAGCCACCAAGGTTCATGTTCATGAATGGCCTTGAACGGCCCACCACGCCTTTCAACAATTGATCGCGGCCCTCGAAGAATTCCGATGTCCTACCCCACCTCCGTTAGCTTGTCCAGCTATACTTGGATTCCTTCGGTGTTCGGGATGCCGAGGCCCTGACTCTGCTGTGGGCTTTCCAGATGTTAGATTTGAAACAGGAAGTTCTGAGCTTGGATATCTGGAAAATTTCCCTCCATGTTCTAAGAGCAGTTAGAAAGACGTTGTGGGTCTCCCAGTGGGCGGGTCGGTAAGTATGTGGGATCGGAGACGACATCATCCCATGTGGCGCCATCAATGATTGGTGTTGTTTGCCTTGGGCCTTAGGCCGCTGATTGCCCTTCCGAGTTCGGCCGTTGACTCCTCTTCCTGCACCGTGACATCTACTGTGTGTCCAACCAAAGAAAATCGTTCCTTGGTTAACTTCACATCCGAAATCCAACTGCAGGCCACAATTACCATATCCCATGAAATGGTCGTATGTTGTCGCTGGTGGTTAGCTTCTGTGGGCTCTATGATTTGGCGTAACAGCCTGAGGCTGGACCATCCTGCGCTTCGAACTCTTCTATGTATCTACTTCAAGTCTTCGCTGAAAACATTGCTTTATCTGCATGAAGCATGTCAACCAAAAAACATTGAATCCAGGCTGGTTTCAACAAATTCATCTCCAACAGAAACATCCAATATCGGTGTTCAGGCTACGCATTGTTCTTTCTCTCGTTTCTGTATTTCTTTGACTTCATATCCTCAATCCCGTCGCTATGGGATGAATTAACTTAGGTGGAAAAAGCTCTCAAGAATGAATTGTTCTTAAAAGAACCCTATGCTCGTCCAAGAAGATCACTGAGATAGAGATATAGTACACGCCGTCTCGCTACACAAGCATAAATCAGGACTCGAGGACGTCTTGCCGCAGACCTTTCGATTTCCTCGGGCACCTTCTGTCAGCGTCAAGGTCTGAAACTTGAAGGGGCAGAAAAGGCATGGCGCATCATCAATTCAATCTAGGTGACCCTCAAACAGCTCTTGGACAATGTTTCTACGCATGCGCGCCTGTCATAATATATCTATGATAATTGTCGTCATCTCGACGGACCATACCTTCTCGTAGGACGACGATTGCTATGTCATCATTGGCCATTGTCTTCTTTTCTTCTTCTGCCTTGCATCGTGTTTTTGAAGATCTGGTGTCCTTTCCCTTCACTCTTTGGTTGTTCATTTCATCCTCAAACCCTTCTGTTGTTTTGGATATGGCGTATGCTAGCACGAGCGTTAATTCGAAACGCATCGCCACGAAGATCAGCATCGTACACATTGTAGGCACCACTATGACTATGAAAAGTGGGACTACAAAGAACGCGCGCGATGCTTCGGAAAAGTAAGAACGCTCGTTCTGCCAGTGCGACTCCCTCCCTCCATGAGTACAAGCCATGCTTTTCTGCCGCGCACCACGGGCACCCACTCAAGAGTCAAGTGACGTCTCTGTACGTACACAAAGCCACCAACTACGGAACTTACCCCGAGTCAGCAGCTAGGGCATCGGAAACAACTATACGAGTACTGGACACGCGCGGATGACCATCATTACGAAGCCTCGCCATGCTTTAGCCTCAGCAGCTGAGGCATCAGAGAATACGTACAAGCCTGGAGCACCACATCACCTCCATTTCCTCCCCGCTTCAACGAGTTCGGCTGGAGCAAACGCCAGCAGAACGGCAAGCAATCCTTCTTACCTTAACAGTGACCGGCACCACCGCTATCAACGCACGATCGGTGCTACATCCATGTATGGTGCTTTAGAACCTACAGCCACAATAATGATCGCTGTTCAAGAGTCTATTGTAAGTTATTCCCTCTACTAGTGATTGATGCTCATTATCGATTTTTTGGGTTGTCGTAACCTGTGACCTGACAGCAGCCAAAGGGGCGTCTAAGGCGAGGTACCACAGGATTGAGCAAGAGATAGCAGCTATTACCGCCACTGTTGTTGCACCCACTGCCGCTGCGACCGCCAGCGACGTCAGTGAAACCAGAGAGTTCTAGAAGAACCTTCCCGCAGCTCTCCAAGGTCAGAGACTCGGAAGCTCGCAGTTGCCGCTTACCGCTCATACTTCGCGCGTACGCGTATTAAGAAAACGTGTTCGTATCAGTGTAGAAACATTAAGGTCTCAAATAGCCTTCCGAGATTTTTTGAGTTAATTACCGGATAATCACATTAATTATTAGTAACGACGCTACCAAAAACGCTACGTACGGTGGCACAGGACTCCGGAGTGCTGGATTCTGGACGCTGGGGCAATGCAGAAGAGTGATTGACCAGCGATAGACGTTGGGACTAAAATATATCATCGTAATTACCGATGGCGGGAGGATTTTCTGTCTGCTTCTCGTGTGTTTCTGCATTTTTCGGCGAGTGTGGTATTAGAAAAACGTGTTGCATTTTGATGAACGGGTCATTGAAGAATTGAAGGCCTGCGAGGCTTATATAAGCAGAGGTTAGGCTCTGGTCGGGGATGACGACAGGCGACACCTGTTTCTTCTCTAACCCATGCTCAACTGGCGGGCAGTCTGTCGGCCAGCCATTATCGCACGGCGGGCTATTGAATGCCAACGACGGCCCATCCATGTCTCAGTACCGCGCGCACAAGCCCCAGTACAGGCGAGACCGAGCGGCGTGCTTGCGAAAATTCGATATAGGAAGGATGGAAACCCACGTTCACGATGGGTGGGCGCGGCATTTGGTGAGTGGGCTGCCTTTTTGACTTTTTACCTTTAGAATTAACCTGTCGAGCGTTAGGGACCCTGATGCTTGTGAACATGCTGACGCTTCTTACAATGTACGACCTCGTCGATGACAGTGAGCTCGCGCTCGGGCTCCTTGCGAGTGTCATATACACACAAAAGGCGGATATGGAGTACGAAAAAATCAACTTCGACGACTTCGCGGAGACGTACCAGTACTTCAAGAAGCTATATCGGACATTCACCCGCCTCCCGGACGAAGAAGTCGACGCACTTTTCGCGAACTTCGATCGCTTGCTGCAGATCAAAGGAGATACTAATGCGTGGACGCAAATCCATGGAACTATGCGCAAAGCTGCAGAAGAGATCCATACCGCGTTCCAGGAGCTCGATGAGGATTCGATTTCTGCGACGGCGAATTTTATCCTATCGGTGATGAAAGTAGCGCTGGAGAATATGTTGGAAGTTGTCCAGGATGTGGAAGATGACGACGATGAAACCAAATACGCGTTTCAACTAATCAAAGATCGTTCAAGAAAAGACCCAGGGGCAGTGTTGAAGGACTATGAGGTTTTAGGATAGACGTGCGTCCCATCCCCTTTCTCACTCGCATCCGTTGCTCATCGACATTTGACAGTCTATTATATATACTTAATATATTCAGCATTGTTGACGTTTAGTACTGAAGTGTCTATATGACACTTTATTTACAGATGAGGTATGTCATCACATTCCTTCGTCTGCATGCCAACATGTCTGAGACTGGTGTTCTCTACAGCAATGCATGTACATTTCTAACAATTCTCGATGACGAAAATTCCAAGAACACCGTTAACTCTCCGTCGCTTCCGCAAATTCTCAAAATGCACGAGCTCCACTTTGACGGATCTCTAGAGACATGTAATAATGACAGATGCCAGGAGTACGCGAGTATGCCGTTGTATGCTGAAATTTCACCAAACCGTAACGCTTCTTCGGCCTGTATCTAAGGCATTTGAAGGCTGGCGCTGAACATCCAAGCCACCGACCTCAATTCGTTTCCAACGAGCGCCGTCAGATGCAAGAGGTACACATATTTTTCTGTCCTTTTCTTCCCGTACTTTTTAAAAATATAAACCTCTATTCAGGTTCATATTCCCGTATTCACAATCCACGACCTTGGAGTATTTCACTTCGTACCCCGAAATTTTTGATCGACAAACGACCCAGGACGAAGGGACACTTTCATCCCGCCCACCCTTCAGGTCGCGCTTAACTTCGTCCTCTATGAGGGCTCCGGCACTTTAATTCGGTGAAATGAACGCATCAACTGCGTTCCGAAGGCAGAATTCTCTTCCTCCGGATCATCACTTTTAAACTCGAAAACCGATCGTTCGTGCCGAGAGTGTAACAAATGTCGTGCGTATGAATATTTATGATTTTGTTGTACTTTTGCTCACTTTACATTATACGTAGTCATTACTGCGGAGAAAACAATGCATGGCCGTGGTCCTCGCTCCCTATGTAACATCATCATGCCAAGGAATATCATGGGCAATGCGAAATTCATCCCATTCCTGCCATTTCTCATTCATCATCTCGTACGCAGGGACCCAATCCACGCACGTATGCGTCGCTCCGATCCTTTTCGTGGTGAAATTCCGTGTCGTAAAATCCCCCGGCTCGAGGGTGGCGTCGGCTGCACAAAGCGTCCACTGGCGGAGATAATTATAGCAGTGCAGGATGTGCGCCTGGCGCGCGTGGCTGAACGTCTTCCAGCCCTGCTCGATGGTGGTGCGGATCCAGCGCAGGCAGTGCAGCTCGTGGAACATCGCGACGGCGAACATGCGCTCCTCCTCCCCGATGCGGACGTGCCCGTCGCCGTTGCTCGCGGTCCACAGCCATTCCGCTTCTGATTCGGGCGCGACTAGGTCGTAGTGGACGCTCTCTTGGACTGTCACTTTGACGAGTCTCTCTTCGATGGGAAGCCGTATTGGATGGTCGTCGCCAATGAAAGCTAATAAGACGATTGTTTCAGAAAGCGCCCGCGCTGAATAAACGGAAGGATCTCACAGTACGAGTCAATCGGGCGCACGACTGGACTTCTCCTTTGCTGCAATTGGAGGAGCTTCTTCAAATCCTTCGAAAGCGTCATAAGAGACCAGGTCAAATACAATGAACTTGTCGCCAGTAGCAGCAATGAGAATAGTTGAGCCTTTTCCCGTATTCCCTTGCTCTGCATGATCACCAATTCTAAAGTGTGTAGTTTCGAATGGAAAACGAGTGATCCAGAGTTTACAAGCAAGTGAAAAACTACCCTCAAATATTCTTTCCTGTCCCATGGGCTATTAGAGATCTCTTCCCGCCGTAGAACACGGTTCTGGAACCATGTTTGATATACTGTAAATGCAAGGCATCTACTCCCACATTCGATGTCCACTACCCGCGAAGATCTCCAAATTGCCGATGACAGTTCGTTCACAAGGACCTCCGGAACCGTGCTGTTAGTTTATTCTCATGCTCGTTTTAGACCCTTGACAAATCTCTTTTGTATAGATTGTATCAGCACCGATGACGTCTCCGGCAGCCCAAAATCCGCTCGACCTCCCCTTTAAGTTCCTCATTGCGCTTTAGTGCGGGGACTGCGACATGACGAAGCAGATCCTTGCATCAAGATACGGCGCGTGATGAGCACGGAGAGGCATTATAATGATCTCTTCTCGTCATTGATCAGACAATCAACTGTCCGCGGCGCAGTTCCAGCTGCCCTCTTTCCCTGAGGTAGTGCGTCCCTCCTTCCCTATATACAGAACGATGGCCCCTTCCTTTCACGTACAGCGCGTCTTGAATCCCACAGGTGATCGAATTTCATTTTAAGAGGCTGCTCGTTTCAGTGATTTTCTAAACTTCCTGCGTCCCTCAGAAGCCCAACTATGCGACGCAGCGGATCTGTTTACAGACCTCATGAAGACCAGTAAGTATCCCTGATTCTTTTAATATTTGCCCGGAAACTCGATCGCCTTTTTTGAATCATAGATTTGGGCGCCGTCAGTTTGGCGGGAGGCGAGATCTCCCACATGACCTGTCAGGCATTGGCCCTGTTGCGTGCAGGGGCCCTCGCTGGAGAGTATTACGAAGCTACAAATGAGGAAGGAGAGATGATTGGGTACACCATGTGGATGCCCCCTGGGCAGGAAATGTTTAGCACGTCCGTTTTAGGTTCTGTTTTGGCCCCCAAGAGATGATTTTGACAATGATCTCTTCCCCACATAGCGAAGAACAGAGGAAATTGGGATTCGACGAATTCATGACGAAGCTGTCCGATGAAGCGAAGACCTATTTCAAAACGAAGGTGACATTGCCCCATTGAATTATTGAAATAAAGTTTTGAAGCTTTTCCTACTAGTATATGGCTGAATTCCCCGGATTTGTGGCGAGTCTTCTCGGCCCAAGGGTATATCTAAAAATTTCAAACAATCTCGAACTATCAGTTGACGATACACAATATTTAGGGGAAATTAGATTCCTGGTGGCTACACATGGCCATGGTGCGCCGCGATTTTCAAAGGCAAGGTGTATCACGGACAATGCTCAATCTTGTCAGGGAAAAGGCGAGTACCAGGGAATTCTGCTGCTTTCAAATGACATACCTAATGTATTACGTCTCGTAGGCTGAAAAACGCGGCGAATACCTTGCGGCATGCACGACAAACGATGATAATGTGATTGTTCGTCACGTTCCGAAGTTCACGATTGACAGCTGACCCACGTTGATCTTGATTAGATTCGTGTTTATACAGGCCTAGGTTTTGTCCATGAAGGATCCACCACGATGGATTCTCCTTGGGGTCAATGGCCGATTCATGTATTCAGGATGACATTCGACAATCATCCGACCGCCAACTTGAAAGCTCTTTTGGTTCATTGGCTTGGGCTCCTTTTCGATAATCAAAGTAGAGTTATACGAGATATTTTGGGGAGCATTTGGGGAAGCTACCACCGCTTTCTCGTTCCGAGTTCTAAGCACTAGACCTTTGTCTTCAGGTTTAGAAATCAGCAGTAATAGATCTAGAGTGTGAGTGAGAGTAGAGGCCTCGTATCCACCCGGAATACTCTCACAGCTAGTCATTGTAGCTTCGATAATTTTAGAGAGTGCAAGACATGATCCTTTTACTGTATGTTTCAAGTAGATATCTTTGCGTACGTACATAATCAGGTCTTCAATCAACAGGATGCCTGAGGCCCTGTGTTGGACCATTCGCTGCCAAATTGAGGTTCTCAGGCTGTTGGACATGTTAGTGAAAAATATCGCCTGAGCGCTTAAGCAATTGATATTTGAATTCTGAACCTGCAAGGAGGAAATCGGCGAATGAATATCGTAGTCCAAGTCCCATAGATCCTGAGGCTATGATTTATTAATGTAGATCAAAATGGCGAGTGCTGATGTTTACTGGGTGAATATTTTATCAGTCCACCATCGATGCGTGGGCACTGATGTAGATGGATCCATAAATTAGCTGTATGTATGTCACAAGTGTGTCCTCATTCATCATTCATGGACGGATATAACACTGTTCTCTCCTTTGATATATTCTCTCACACTTAATTATCCGTATCCGCTGTCAGTGATCTTTCGTACCAAGCTTCTTGAAATTCTCAACATCAATTCAGACATACACGTCCAAGTTTTAAAACAATTGTTCTTCATGCGTGTAGTAAGAAGATCCCAATAAGGTGCACATGGACGAGAAGTCCGCCTACAAGTAGACATTCTGCTTTTGTTCAAAAATAAGCCGCAGTCACACATCGCCGATAGATGCGTTGATACATTACAAGGCAACATGCAGAAATTTTCACACTGACAATTTGAATCTTTGCGTTGAATAGAATTATATGGATGTTTAACTTGTCCCATGTTGCTCCCTTGGATAAAAATACCTTTACAGCGCTGATGGTGCCTTGGGCGGCAAGCGCGGCCGGGAGCGCCAGAAACGAACGGAGCGGCGCGGGAACCTGTCGCTGCCCCGAACGTCGACGATGACCCTTCTTTCCATTGAGTATCCCGAAGCGAAACGCTAAGCTTTTTCAGTCTGCAAGCTATGGGCGGGCAGACATGCAGAAACGGCAGCGGGGCGACATCAAGTTCCGGGCATCAGTCAAAGCAGGGCCAAACAGAAATCCTGTGGATGAAACTGCAGAATCCTGTGGATGCGTTGTGCAAAACAATATCGTGTAAGTCACTGTAATGTGCTATTAAAAGTAAATCCCTCATCACTTCGTCAATAATGAAGCGTTCCTAGACTTTATAAAGCGCATGCGTCACAGCTTGCTTAGCTTATCTCCTCCTCCTTTCACTGCTTCATATCGTAGCATTGATGACATTTACTGTTCAACGCGTCGAAAACCCAACAGGTCAGTCGCGCTCATGTCTTGTCTTACTTCCTGTTCAAACCTGTCGATTGATATAATGTTAAAGATGAACAACTCTGCCAGGCTGTCGATTTATTCCATGAATTAATGCAACATGGTAAGCTAATATGCCCCTTTTAAATTGGACACCATTTAGCCCAGGAGGTATCTTCAGATCGATCCGCAATTAGCATCTCGGGCGGAGATAGATCGTTAATGAGATTACAAGCCCTGACGATGTTACGAGCATGTTCTTTGCGGGGTGAATATTATACGGCCACAAATACAGATCAAGAATTGGTCGGATTTGCTGCGTGGACACCACCAGGGCAAGATATGTTTAATTCGTGAGCGACCCGCTGCAATCTCCGAAAAATCTGGCTAACAAGATGGTGATAAATTTCAGCAAGGAGGAACGATCACACGCCTTTGATGAGTTTATGTTACGGGTGTCTGATGAAGGAAGACAATACTTCGCCACGGTAGGCATTCGCGTTTATACGATATCTTGTCTCTAACTTCTTATCGAACGATCAGTATATTCCAACGTTCTCGGCCTTTGTTGATGCTATACTTGGCCCAAATGTACATCGATTAACTCAAAAGGGACCATTTGTGAGGTTTCTAATATTCCAATATTTAGGGCAAACGAGACTCTTGGTGGCTTCATATGACTGGTGTCCGACGCGATTACCAAAAGAAAGGCATTCTTCGAAAGTTGATCAATCTTGTTCAAGAAAAAGTATGTCGACACAGCATGTTCTTGCTTCTGGCATACTTCTAATGTATTCCGGCATTCAATTCAGGCATCAATGGGTGGAGATAGTCTTGGCTGTACAGCTACCGATGACGCAAATGTATATTGTCCATCCCACATTTTCAACGCTCATCGCGATTCGTGCTCATGTCTCTTTTGAAGGTGCCTGTTTACGTTGCCCTAGGCTTTACTCGTCTCGGTCAAACGATTATGCCATCTCCGTGGGGAGACTGGCCGGCGCATTTGTTCTCTTTGAATACCAGCTCCCCTAGGAGTGCGTGATATATAAATTGTTATTGCTGATGCATACTGGCAGTACATACTCTATCAAGGGGCTGGCAGCTCCGGGATTTTGTTTCGTCGGCATCACATTTTACTGTTCATTACGGCTATCTAGGAAATATTAGACTTAGTAAATATGTAATAGGCGCGCGAATAATTGGAGCATTACTCCATCTCTGAGGCTCAAATTCAGATCTCGTGTTTGTGAAGTACTTGTAAGCGCCTGGGCCTGGTAAAGTCCCATTATTCCAGCCCGACGAGCGTTAATGCAAAGCTGCGATACCAGAAAAAGACTTATGGCTAAGCATGATGTTTATAATTTTTGGGTTCATTGTGAAGCGACATTTCGAATTGTCTTCAAGATAATTCTGGACCCAATGTATCTAGAGGAGGTACTAATGGAAAGATATTAGTTGATGCGTGTATGTAAAACAAATTCGTAATGATGTTTAGAAGACCCCGGGAACTTGCGGACAAGCTCTCTGTCGCTCGTTGGATATACTTAGTTGTCCCTTCTCCATATTCACAATGAGTCTCCATTCAGGTATCGGCTCCCTCGCGGTCCTATATACGAACTGTATATGTCAGTCTGTCTTGCGTCATTGAGTCGTGACCTCAGAGCTGCTATCCACTTCTTACGAGGGCTCCTTTTAACATTTCCACCATGAATCAAGAGCAGGACGACTCCGAATCATTAGAGCTACTTGGCGATGAAGAATTTGACGATAGACGCGGTGAGTGCCACTCCTCAGATTCCTCGAAGAGAGCAGGGAAGTCATGGATTGGCCATAGAGCGTTCAAGTTCGTTCAAGCGGAGCGCCCTGTTCCCCAACCCATCTACGCTCCTGTCAATGGTCTTAGTGCTCTTTTTCTTACTTGATATTATTGCTTTTATTTTCATCGGAAAACTTCTTCTTGACGCCAGCCAATCGATTGAAGGCGTTGAAAACATGGAATTTCGGAATCCGTACATTGGCCTTGACGAACTATACGGGTCCCAAAGGATCAACGTCTCTCGCTACGCTGCTCTTGTCAACGAACCACGTTTAGCAGTGCAGATTAGCCCAGCGCATCCCGACAAGGTCTTTCCCTTCGATGTACACCGATGGCTCAGTGACTTTGGTCTTCTATCTCCTCCAGACAGACATTTGCAAGTATCAGGTAAAAACGAAGTACGCACAACTCAATTTAATCCTGATTTGTCTCTGAACGGTGTACAACTATTTTAATCTCTAGATCCACACTGTTGTCCAGTTTAGCGTTTTGGATTATGGAATGGAAAACTGCGCCCTGGCGATACGCCTTCCGCTCCGCGGAGATACTCTTCCACATCCATTTTCACTTCCCAGCATGTTGGATACGGTACCTCTTCGAATTTGTGAAGTAGACGCAAAGAGGCCTCTGAAAGAGAGGCTTATTTCTTGGTCAACTCGTCCTACGTGTCTTCGCCTCTTGGGCGTCGTGGAAGCAAGGATAGGCGAAGAGACTGAAACAGAGCGTTTTTTCTGTAAATCGGGTTCATTTTTAGGATATCAGATCTCCTGCGCCGAAAATTCTCCACAATGCGAAATTGACGTGTGGACTAACCAGAACAAAACATGGGGTGAGCTCGTGTTCCGGTTGTTCGCTCTAATGGAAGCTCTGACACATGTCCTTATAGGAATCTTCATCAACCAATATCAATCCATACTCTGAATTTTTGGTCTACGACTTCATTACATTCCGCGTACTTCGAGTTACTGTTGCAGAATAAATAAATTTCTACCTATTACCTTTTGTACCTTGAATCTGACGCAGGAGGCCTAACCATCATATAATCTTCAACTCAATCAGAGATTCTCACGTCGGTTAATGTCATCGGCACGTCATTTGGCATTATCAGATATGCCGTTGAAAGTCTTGGCCAATCAAGAAAGGAGTTTTGGCCCTTTAGATTCTACCACCCGCGATGATTCTTTCTCGCGGCAATTGTTCTCTTCCATTTATGCCACTGATCACAATCAAGGCACCCACCTTCGATTCGTATGGATGATATTTCGAACCTGTTTACCATACTTAACAATTTTTGGATAAAGAACAATATGCGGGTTCCTCTTGATGTTGGAAGCAAACAAAATTGGATATCGACGATCGTCACCTACTGTGGATTTCGCTTATAGGGCCGACAACCGACCAACGGGCGCCTGTGTAATGTCACGCCGTTGGTAGGTTCCCCAGGCTTGCACACCTGCCCTTACATTTCTGACTACACGCATTGTATTTCCTGTGGCGCTGTGCTTAACTTGTCATTTTTGGTTATCCTGGGCGGTCCCCAACCTCCGATTCACATCGCCATTAGGTCTGCCTTCCCTACATCCGAACGTATGTAAGCCTCTTAAAACTCCGGATCCGTATACTTACATTTGTGGCACATCTAATTCCAAAGCGACTTGCCCCCTGATATACAACGTGGTGCCCCAGACCCCAGATGAGTTACTAACGTAACTGTCTGTCAATGGGCGGGCGAGTACTTCCAGATCGCCATTTCTCTACAGTTTATCGGCGTGTTCACGGAAATTCGTAATCGTCGTTCAAAATATATTGTTTGCATCATCTCCTTTGCCATGGGAAAAGTCGATTCTGAAATGTCCTTGATCGTTTGAAGGTTGTGCCAGGAGTCTTGATTTTGGGCATGTCCGATGAACAAGCCGACATATGGCATCGCTCTTATTTTATTTTGGTAGCATACCCTTATATCGATCCTAGTTATATGGTCTAGATTTCCCTTATCTTGTCAGTCACTTCGCTATCCGTTGAAATGCACTCTCATTCGCCATGCCTGATAGGTCCTCCAAAATGAATTGATGAACTACTGTTGTACAATTCGTCCCAATCACAATATTGTATAAATAACATCATAGCTTGTGAGTATCAATATGTCTTCCCTGTCTCTTGTTGTTATTATACATAAAATACGGCCACGAGAGCTGGTTTCCAGGGATAATTTTAGCGACAACACTTCTTAAATTTACGATTTGGACTCACCACAATAGATAAACGTTTCAAGAGGATTCTGCAAGGGAACGCAGCCATGCGGTATCAACAGGATCCCTCTCAGGAAGAGAACGAAGCCAGGCAGTGTCTACTGGATCAACCTCTGAAAGAGAACGAAGCCAAGCAGTGTCGATGTGGTCCCTCTCTGGAAGAGAGCGGAGCCAGGCAGTGTCGACTGGGGCATTGACTGGGGTATCTGCGAAAGCGTCAGAACAGATCGGTCCAAGATGTATATACCATACCTGGGGTGACCACAGTGACCGGTATCGCAGTAACGGCGAAAATACTGCCGATGCTGAGGATAATGTATAGAGCTTTGACCATTTTTTTTCGCTGGGGTGTGCTTTGATTGATATGGTTAGTTCAAGGCTCCTTTATATCCAAATCGAACATAGCTTGAACGAAGCCACGCGATCAGGTTCTCCTTCTGGTATTCCTGTCATGAGTCAGAGCCCTTCGGGTTTAATTGTTTTACCAAATAGACTTGCACGTAGGCTTAGGCCGTGATGCGAGGTCAATAATATTTTTCTGACTTGCGGATGCCGTATGTATGTTTATGATATATTCTACTTGGAATGTCGCAAGCGTCGATTGCTCGGCCACATTCTCTTGTATACCCTTTACAATATGTGAGATCTTTTAACTAATTTGCGCTGCGGAATTGTAAATGATAATCATTGCAAAAGGTCAGATTGATTCACGACAACGCTGGTTGCGGCTTTCGTCGGTGACGTCGGTGACTTGGAATGACTCACGTTCTCAAGTCCTAGCTGACATGTCGAAGTTTATTGAGCCGCCAAAACAGCGTCAAAATAAATCAGCCAGCACAAAAGGTTGCTGATTTAATCTCACTGCAAGTTCTGTGTTCAATTTTCTGAAACTATTTTACGCAGCCGCTTGCTGCAAAACACACAGATGGGATACATTTTCAGTGACTGTAAGGTCTTATAATTATTTTTACTCTAAAAGTTAATATATATTCTAATATTTGGCTTACCTCTCTGCGTAGACGTAGATAGAATGGGAGAGAAACTCCTTTTCAAGATTGCTTACGTTCTCGCTTGGCATCAAGTTCGGTGAAGTAGGTCCATGAAATGAAATCTATCTTTGAATAAAACTACCACTGAATGGTTGCCAAGCATTCATTAATTTACGGAGGCAGCATAATTACATTACACCATCTCTTTCTTTAGATGTTCGATTCTTTTCTTAAGAAAAGGCCCTTCGAAACAGGCAGGTATAGGGTAGTTCTTGCAAAAAATTTGGCTAATTCCGATGTAATTCCTGGTAATTCGCTGGTGAGCTGTCTAATTTGGTCCCATCTATTCATAGTCCTATTCTCACGTGCGTGCGCCATCAAGCGCATCAATGCATCAGGCTTGGCGAAAAGAGGCGCGCACCGCGTCGTTAGCGAGACGTCACCTTGTAGTTTCTCATTCCAACTCTTGTGCAACGCAGAAACGATTTATCAAATTGCCTTTCCTACAGCCTGTTCTCTCTCCCTTAAACATTTTGAAAACCAGTCTGCTTTTAACTCCTCATCTAAAAGAACGAACTAATAGTTCGAAGATTGATAGTTTGCACCTGCAGAGTTTTTTAAGAGCCTATCGTCCAGGTTAAGGCCATCTTGTTTGAGCTTCAGTAATCTATCTGTTAGCAGAAATTTCTAAACGGGAAAGAGATCTTCAACCCTCTACTACCATCGATGAATATTCTACAGGCGCGATTTAATGAGCAGAAAATAGCAAGCAAAGAGATTAGTTACATCGAGCCCACGGCTGAGGTAGTGAAGGAGCATAGGGTCTTATTTACAAATTCTCAGCTGCTTGTCTGTGTTTGTTATATATTGAAGTCAACAAGATTAGCGCAGTACCCTTCAAATCCATTTTACTCTCAGGACCAGACAGTCTATTTTTCACGCTGTGTCGGAGCGCTGGTACTAGGCTTTAAGCATTTACTATAGAGAAAATCGTATCTATTTTGCTCCTCGGAGGCCCTATTTTAAATTCCACCACCTACCTATCTAATGTTACTATAAACTACGTTACTGTGTTTAGTTGGTGTTTAATGAGAATCTCACGATAAGGATTCGACATTCATTCGGCTTAAGCTACTTATCGGTATTGCCCAAGGTTTTCCGCAGCATTCACCTCGTAGCCATGGCACTAAACGCCGTTTGATATTTAATTTGTCTGTTTTTGAGGAAATTCAGACTGATTATCTCTACTGAGTGCTTCATCCTACACAAGTATAGTATACCACTCGGGCGTCGTAATTTTAAGCGCTCAGGCATATTACAACTTAGGCATCATATATGTATTACAGCCTTCTAGGCATATCTGAAGTGGAAATTTTGGCTGCAGAAATTATCATGGAGAATTTCTGGGTCGTTGATGGTCAATAAGACGTCCTGTCCAGCCCATCACCTACTTAATCCGTAGTTTCAATTTTCGTATTTCAAAAACTCATAATTGACTCAAGAACAAACGATACACCGGTACTAACCAATCATATTTATAACTTAAAGAGGATAGCTGCATTAATCGTCCATTGTTATCTAAGTACTAGTAGGAGAGATGTGCCACCATTTTGATTCAATCACGACGAACCAAGGCTTTTAGTGCTACCGTTCCACTTCTCAGTGGCGGAATCACCGAGAGTCGCGGTCCCATGGCTATATCCACCATGACTCTGCAACTCAATGCCTGAAGCGTGGACAACTGGCCTTCCATTGATGAATTCGACGTTGCTCTGGGCTTGAGTGATAACTTCGCGTCCCCAAGCACGGCCAGTGACAACGCGAAGGACGATCAACTGAGGGGCCAAGCACTATGAAGTAGGCCTGTGAGTATCATGCACAGAATTTGAAAATTGACGAAGGGACATACAGCGATCTTAGCCCAGACTTGGCCGAATGAGATAGCTATGGGGTTACCCATAGCGTAGGGGATCAAAAACATGATTCCGAACACGCTGTAAGGAGCAGCCGACTCGACGAGCATAGATGCAACGCTGGTGTACATCCTGGCGCTGTCTCGGCCAAGTGCCCTTGAAACGGCTTTCCCGAGCTTGAGAAGCCGGCTCACAATAAGAACGGTCGTGATAATATTGAGAGAGATGGTGATCGTGTAGTATGGGGTGCCAAAGTTGATCGACTTTCCGTGGAAGAAGTCCCCGCCTGGCTTGCCAGCGATAACAAGTTCGATAATAGCCAGAGCTTTAAGTCGTGATTAGATTCAATAATACTCAAAAATATCATGGGTGACTTACAAAGTGCAACGAGGTATGCAAGAACTGGGAAGGCTATTACGATCCATCTTGATCCATATATAACATAGAGGCGGTAGAGCTTTTTGAAAGATGAGCAAAGTGAAAGTACTTGGGACAAATATAGGCGCCTACCAGTAAGGCGTCACCCATGAAGATCATGATCACAACGGCGGCAGAGCCCATAGTTTGATACCATGCAGCGGTCTGAGTAGCAATGAAGCCCGGAACACCGCCTGGCCCGTTGCGCCCTTCGATCCACATCAGCTCGCCCCATACCGCGTTGACAGAGACATCGACAGTGATGAGCAGCAGGAGGATAGTACTATATATGGCGAAGAACCTCCGGCTTTTTGGAGAATTATGATTGTTTTTTCGTAATAGACCCTGCAACGTCAGAAAATACATGATGAGGTTTATCCCTACATGGGCGATCAGCATACTGATCTAAGTATTGTACAGCCCTAACACCAGACGTACCGTAGAGGATACCGCTCATGTAGCTTCCAATGTAGAAAGAATGTTCGAACTGGGAAAGTGCGTCCGCCATGCTGAGGATGATAGTAGGGTGCTAAGATGGAGCTGAGGGGGCCTCTCTGCTCTTATACCGAAGTTCTAGGGCGGATTTATGTATCGTCTATGTCCACAGTACACACGGGAGTTGCTTCGAATGCAAAACTCAGCAGTAGGACGCAGCGTCATATCAGTATCTGTCCTATTTGGTACGTTTGACGGATTATGGGAGTTGCGTCGTAGGCTATCTTCGCTGTCCGAGGGAGAATTTGGATGTTAAGTGGCGATCAGAGTATAAAAATAATCCGAGGGTGGCCACTTGTCGATACTGGGAAACGGGAACTATGCACGCCGTTGGCTGGGATGGCGACAGAATGAAGTCCTAGTCCTGAATTGGCCTCGAAGACAGTATTTCCGAGGCTTTTGATAGGTGCCACAAAGGGTTACAGTAAGGTCGCATATCCCCTTCCTGATGATTCCATGAGCGAGCTGTTAGCGGCTGTGAGAGTATGGAATAACAAAGGTAAAGAGAAATATAACTCATGGCCATCATAAATCCGAATCGCGGCTTTTTCGTGTGCACGGTGTTGAACGAGAGACAAAATCGAAGCACACATACAATCGTCCTTCACATGTCCACATCCTCGAAGCAGCGCTATACACTATCTTTCGCTGGTATAAGCTTAGTGTTCGTGGGCTTGAGTCTCTTGGTCAAGCTTGCGGGATCAATATGGATCCATAAACAGATCGCCCATTTGACAAGGGAATACAGTGAGTAGCATCGTCGTCGGTAACTTGCAGACATTCTGCCATTTCTGAGCCTCGTTCCCTTTGCTTGCGGGGTCCTGCTTCTCAGGCTACGTAGGAAACGACTATCCTGAAGTATGGCCTATTGAACGCAAATCTGTCCTGATGACATTCGACAATCCCAAGCACTTTCGCTTGGACACTGAAGATGGCGCCGCCGAGTGGGCCGCCATCGCACCTCAAAACGGTATCGTGCATCTTGGGCCCCACCGACAGCCATTCACCGTCGCCATGATGCACCAACTCAAATGTCTCGACATCCTTCGCCAAGAGATGGTGCGGGACCGCGATGAAGACGAGCAGCCCTCTGTGCTTGCCCGCCACTGTCTAAACTACGTGCGCCAAATGGTCATGTGTCACGGCGATTTGGAGCTCGAATCGTTTCAATTTGCCTCCCACAAGAACCCAATAGACTGGCACGGGGTGTATGAATGCAAGGACTGGGAAGTAGTGTTCAACGAGGTGCAGCGGAATCAAGCAGAGCATGGGAAGTGGCTGGAAACCCACGCAACGTAATGCGAGAACGCAAATCGACCACGGCTTTCGGTAATCATTCGGGGCGCGAACATTGCGAAGGGAATGCAGTGGGCGAGGCTTGAGTACTGTCTAGGGATTTCGTAATGTTCAAAGATATCTGTATGATTCGTATTGCGCCATGACGAAAATTGCGGGCTTAACAAGATAAAAATCGAGCGGTGTTACGTTGGTGATGGCTGATAGCGAGAAATGTTTTCGAGTGCCTTCGTTATGCACCTTCAAGACCACCAAAATATCCAAGTCGAGCGTATTTTTACAGATTTTCTGTGGCGTACATCTTTGAAACGGACTGCGGCCGCAAAGAAGGGGTATGTAAATCGAGGGAGACCAAAAAAGAAGATCGCAGGTGTTGTCGGTACCTGATGATGCCACCAATCTCAAAGATCCTCCCAGCCTGTCTCCAACCCCTCCCGCACTCTCCAGCCACAAGCATCGTCGCCGCCTAACCACCTGCTGACACGTGCCGCATCCTCGCGTTCTCCATTCTCGTCCAGAACTCCCATGTCGCCTTGGCCGTGAAGGGCTAAGACG
Source organism: Pholiota molesta (assembly GCA_014925825.1). Classification (NCBI taxonomy): domain Eukaryota; kingdom Fungi; phylum Basidiomycota; class Agaricomycetes; order Agaricales; family Strophariaceae; genus Pholiota; species Pholiota molesta. The sequence goes on from JACGCK010000128.1 coordinate 63,852, forward strand.
GCCCAACCAATGATCATCAAGCCAGGAGGGCGCTGCTCGCCATTGCTCTCCAACGCTCTCACTATATCTTTCAAAGTTGACGCAATAACACGTTGATCGGGCATCGACGCGCGCTCGATGATGGCGATCGGCGTGTTGAGCGGATACGCGCGTCCGTCGCGGCGACCAGAATGCGCGTCGTCTACGAGTGCACGAATGACTTGCTGTAAGCGCGCTACGCCCATCAGGATGACGACAGTCCTCCCGCGCTCGTACCCGGGTAACTGGACGTCCTTTCCTTGCCGGCCCACGCCCGTGCACACGATAAGCGACTCGGCGACCCCGCGCTGCGTGACCGGTATCCCAGCGAACGTCGGCGCCGCGAGTGCGGAGCTGACGCCAGGGATCACCAGCGGCTCGAACCCATGCGCGCGGAAGTATAGCACCTCTTCGCCCGCGCGTCCATATACCACCGGGTCGCCTTGCTTGAGCTGCGCACACGCCCACGAATAGCCATGAGAAGCGTCAGCACAAAACGAGTTAAATAACGGCGATTAAGGATAACGTACGCGGACCACGGTCAAGCCTTGTTTCGCAGCGGCGACAGCTGCTTCCATCATCTCGATTTGTGCGCCCTCTGCGTTGCCGGGAAATTTTCGCGCAATGCGGACCTCCACATGCTTCGGTATGAGTGCTAGGACCGCAGCAGGAACAAGCTTGTCAGACAGCACGAGATCGGCGTGTCGTGTAAGTGCGGTGTGGGTGGCGATGGTGAGGAGGGAAGGATGGCCTGGGCCTGAGCCTACTAATAGGATGCGGCCTACTTTTGGGAACGGCGGGAAATGCAAAGAGGGCGATTGGGCTTGGGAAGTTTGAAGCTGATTTATCGCGCTATCCAGGGAAAGTGGGTTGGCGTCTGTGAATACGTCTTGCATCTCGGCCTCTGACATGGATGCGAGTTTTGAGATGGGCCAATATTCGCTGACTTGCGCGACCCATTTGATACGCCGCATTCGTGCCTCTGCGGCGCTTTCAGAGTTGCTTCGAGACGGGACAGGTCGATTAGGCGTCAAGACAGCACCCTCTTCGCAAATTTCTTCGTCTTCCAGACTATCTTCGAGATGCGTTTCCGATGCACCTGGGCCATCCTTTGCCATGCCACGCATCTGACCGACTTTCTCCACAGCTGCGCCCACCTCTCGCGGAAGTTTAGACACGATCTCTCGGCGCAGACGGCCTGCCATACGACAGCCAAGGCCATTCGTGGTCACTCCAATCTGAAGTGGTGTCTTTTCTCCTGTTTCGTGGTGCTCGAATCGATGTGACGACGTAAAGGAAAAATCGCAGAGGTCGGCCATATCCGTCGTGTTCACTGGAATGTTGCGAGCGTGGAGGACGTTGTAAATTTGCGTGGCAGAAGCGTGGCTGCGTCTCTGTAGCCCAGATAGTGTATCGGTGATAGCTGCCAGAGTAATGTTCGGAGTCGTCTTCAGGAACGCTTCGAGACGATCCGCTTCACTGTTGGACGCCGACGAGCTGGGCAGGTCTTCCCAGTTGATAAATTGGACTTGTCGCTGACGCACACGATATTGAAGTTCATCGCAAGCAGATTCGACGCCCCCTTTCGCCAATACAATGACCGCAGAATCTGCTTCTAATGCAGCAAAAGCTCGAGATGCGGCAAGGGTGCCAGAACCGATGATCAAGGTGGTCTTGTTTTGAAGTCTGAAAGAGACGATGAGAGAGGCGCCTCCCTTTGGCGACGAGTAGTGTTCCAGCATAGCTTATAGAGGTTGGCAAAGAAGTTGGATTCGTTCGCCGTCATCTTCGTCGTCGATGAGTAAAGCGTTGTCGTGCTCATGAGCAATTCAATTTTCCGGTCCGGTAAGCTGCTAACCACTTAGCATTTTTTATTATTACACGTTAACTACGTAATAAATGTACACGTGCACATATATTGTTAGCAAAAGTAACGGTCACGTGAATCAATTGACGAAATTACAAACGCAAGCGCTCGCCAATTGCTGGCCAACCTTCGCCAGCCCGACCACAACTCAATGCCAACTTCCAAGTCCTTTCTATATCTATATAATTCTACCAAGAGTCAAGTCTAGCACAGCCAATACTTGTAGATTCTGAGTCTATGGACCATCCAGGGATACAGCACATTGACATCGACGGACGCGACAACCATGAGGAATCTCTGTGGTGGTGTCGAGAAGAACGCGAAAAGAATAAGCGCCTAGGACCCGGAATGCTCCCACCACTTCTAGCAGAAACTCTGCACCATCCATACCATCCTCTGTATTCCGTCAACTTCATTTCATTTCCTCTTACACCCACTGTTCCTGGGGAACAAAATTCAACCGGTTCATCTATTCTTTCAGCTGCTACCGGCCCATCATTCGAGATTCAACCGCCCTCAGAGACTGAAACGAGGAATTCCGTGCCCCATCCAAATGCCTATTACTGTCCAACGGACAATGGATGGGTTATCTTGAGTTGGAAATCATCTCATACTATACCGCCGCTTGCGCAATCGTATTTAGACGTCGCAGAATTCCCTCTTCCAGACCTGAAACGACGTAGAACTCCATCGTGTATCAGTCTCTTTGGCAAGACCTTGAATATGACTCATCACTTCCACAAATACGAGAAAGCAGTCGACGGTCGCAAACTGAAGCCGCCTGTCCGCGAGGATCAGTGGAAATCCTTCGAGAACGAAGATGATCTGGGGGATGGGACACTCCTCGACCTGTACATGTGTTGTCAATGTTCATTCTATTGCATGGCTTCGGGGACCATTCTAGGGGTTATTCCCAGAAACCTTTTGGAAGAGCTTGTGCGCGACCGGACAGAAAATCCTCCCTCTGGGAAGACGGGTGCACAAGCAGTTGCTGATGCCATTGCCACGATCGCAATGTATGTACCGAAGTCGCATTTCCTCATTCTGCCTTTATGACCGACATGCATCTCAGGGCCATTGAGAATATATTGTGGAAAGGCGAAAGTCGTAAACTCTACGCCTCAAGTTCAACTTCATCGTTCAAAAAGAGGGTAGATTGGAATTCAAATGTGTGAGTTCTCGTATATCTTATGTTAATTAACTTTTGGCTAATTACCTATAGAAAACACATTTTCGAGCTTTTGGAATTCGTAGAAGCCGATCATGGTATATTAACGCCTCCTAATTTGAGTACCCCGATAGGGAAGCTTGTAAGGCGAAAGCTCATTCGTGCTTGGTTGGAGTTAAATGCATGGATTGCGGGCTATAAACGCGCGAATGGTAAAAATCAAACCGTAATAATCTTTCGCTATGATGCTTATGCCTCTCTCAGCCATTCATTTCAACGATATGAAGAGCTCCAAAGCCTACGTGCGGCTAGATAGCGCACTCGAAATGTACCGGATTGCCATCGGCGCTCACTCGAACCAAAGTCAGTTCCAACCCACGTAGGACTGCCTTAGACCCGCTAACGAGTCAACCACTAGTCCCGCGGGGCGTCCTCTCAGACCCTATTCTGCATGCCGTCTGGCCCTCGGTTGGAACATGGCACAGTCTCGGCCTAACCCTAACGTCGTTTTCCGGAGGTGTGCTCTATTCCACACGTCGCTATCGGATTGAATTGACCCTCCATTACCTGCGAAAGACCTGCTTGCCTTCGCGTACCTGGCGCAATGTCGCTGCGACCCAGCGCGAACGCCACTGTACTTCACCCACCTGATCGATATTGTGAAGCAATTAGACGAATACGGGCGCTGCCCAGCGGTACTGCAACAGCTAGTCGCTCAAGAACAGTCCAGACACCGATTTACATATGAAGACCTCAGCACCGCGGCCACTTTCCTTGGATTCGGCGCAGACAATATCCTTGGCGTGGAGTACAGCGAAGATACGCCGGAAGAGGTCGTCGAAAACGCTTGGAAGGACTGTGTCAAGCGGTCTTGGAGGGATCCACAACACGGTGCGCAGACCCAGCGCCTTGCTAATGATTCTTTCAGAGTATTGTCCGAAATGCGCGGCAGCGCAGGAGCCAGCAATGAATAAGGATAAGACGGCGATTTGACGCGCAAAATGTTCTTGCCTGGCTGTAATTAGTTTACTGTGGTGGGATTACTTAGAAGCCAAGCTCGGCCTTACATGAATTTGTCCTCAGGCCATCATCGTATATCCTTCAATTCCATTGTAATAGAACACGCGACCAGGAAAACTGAATATGTTCTATGTATGTTTGGCGGTATGGTAAACATGTCATCAGCAAAAGAACAGTTTTAATACGTAGGTTTTTCTAGATATAATCCATACATAATGGATTCTAGCCCGAGTATAAGTATGCGAAAACCATGATGGAAACTTTTAACCATCTTGTAATGTAGCTACGGTTATTGTACCCATTCTGATTGCATCATGCCAATGCCTCGGAAATGTTGTGCACCCATACAAGGATATTACTAGAGTTAAGTATTTCATTGCTATTATGATGTTGACCACGCAATACAAATGTTCCCAAGATACCATAATCTTAGGAGATAAATTCTATCAAATTTCAATGGGTTAGAATCTTTATACAACATAGATATCTTCATAAGCTACTTATTTGAAATTGGAATGATTTTCACGGACTGTATTTCACTCATTTCATCCAATTTTACAGTGTTCCATGGGATTGTACAGCTACAAGATAGAGAATACAATGGAATTCCAATGGAATTCATTTGCAAAGGTTTCGCAAGGTTTCCAAAGACTTCTAACTCTCAAATTCCTCGCATAGGATTCCAGCTCAACAAACCCTTGTAATGATCGCTTGCATTCTAATGGATTCTATGGAAGAACTGCCTTGCAAACGTCAGAAGTGTTCCGAGCATTTTATGACATTGTGATAAAACCTCTGTTACAACACGTTTGCAATACGTTTGTGACCAGTGTATGGGATCTTATAAGATTCCTTTACCTATTGTAGAGGGCGCTTTTTCGGCGATGGTTTATTGCCTTGTGGTCACGTTTAAGCTTGGCAACTTCTGGTGCGCAAGGACATCAGCCAATATTGTAGCCTTCTGAGGAGAGTCCAGTGGGAGATGCTTTCTGCGACAGGTCAAAATTCGTCAAAATTGATGTCAACGATGGAGAACAAACTCTCGGAGATGGTTGACAAAAAAGGATGCGAGGGAAACAAGGCCTCGAGGCCGGGGCTATGCTATCAAAACAAATGCCACGTTTTTACCAAGTGCGGCGGCGTCCATTGTTCACATCTTTCTTTCTGCCATCACAGCCTGCGCTCATCGACATCGACATCGCCCACCAAGATTCGAGTTATCTGGGACGTTACTGGGACGCGCGGGTGAGTAAGGCTGTGTAATGGTTATCACACGACCAGGCAGCTCATGTCAGGCTATAGATACATCCTTCAGCGCGATATTACTTTCGCATGCGCTAACGAGCAGAGGATATACTCCTTTGTGACAGGCTAGCCGCCGTAGTGCATTGATAGCATCAGAGCCAGGGACGCCCTGCGTTTATGGCCCCCAATTTCTTCCAAAAACTCGTCAAAGTCGCCAACAACAACCGCGAAACCGCCCGCGAACGGGTCTCCTCCTCCTCCGACACCGTCGTCGACACCAGCGGCAGCGCCTTCCAGCAGCAGCGCAACCGCTCCCAGTCCGCCTCCGCCGTCTCCTCCCCCACCACCCCGACGCAGTCGAGCATCTCGCGCCAGAGCACTTCGCAGTTCTCTGCAGACAGCCGCGTCCCCAGCATCATCACCACCCTCAGTAACGGGACGAAGAGCCTCGGCAAGAAGAACAAGGGTCAGAATCGCAGCAGGAGCCTCAGCAGAGAGCGTGTCAGTCTGCGCAAGAGCATCGAGAGCATCGAGACCTTCAGCACCCAGCCGAACGTCACCATCGTACCCCCGAGCCCCCTTGCGTACAACGCCGACCTCTCGGATTCGGAAGACGAGGACGACAAGAGCAGTCTGAACGGCACTGCGGAATCCGCCAACACAGGCACGACTACCCCTGCAGCAGCACCACCGACTACCGCCAAGGAACCCGCAGCACCCGAACATCACTCACCCACCACGCCAACCCCTGCCACCTTCGTCAACAAGTCGACCGCAGAACCTACTACTAATACAACCGCTGCCATGTCCAACTCACTAGCCCCTCGCCCACCACCGCCAACGGGGCCCCGCCCGTGCCGCCGCTCCCGAACGGCGGCGCGATGCCGCCCGTGGCGCGCGAGAACACCAGCGCGACGCTCGCCGCGCCCGACAGCAAGGGCAGCAAGCGCCCGTGGAAGCGCTCGACGACGCGCAAGCCCACGGGCCTCGCGTCCGCGATCGCCGCGTCCGGCCTCGCGATGGCGAACCCGTCGCTCTCCGCTGCGCAGCACGCGCAGATCGGGGGCCCGCCGCCGGTGCTCAGCCCCGGGTCGTCGAAGGGCTCCGAGAAGGACAAGCAGCCGTACCTGTCGCGCTCGCCCGCGCAGAGCAGCGTCAGCCAGCGGAGCCACGGGAAGGCGCGCAGCGCGGACCTCGGCAGCGCGGCGGACCTGGCGAGCCCGCGCTCCGTCGCGTCGCGCAAGTCCTCGCACGGGAGCGCGGGGCGGCGCTCGCGCAGGCCGTCCGCAGCGCACTCGGACGGGCAGGGTCCGAGCAGCACGCGCACGCGAGCGCGAACGGGGACGGCGAGTCCGTCGTGCGCGCGGACTACTACAGCGGCCTGGACCTGCTGGACGACGGGAGCTCGGACGAGGACGAGAGCGGGAGCGGCAGCGATATCGACGGGCTGATGGGCGAGGACGATATCCCGGTGACGGGGTTTGCGGTGGCGAGCAATAAGCGGAATGCGGACTTCCATGAGCTGTTCCCTACGGTGAGTGGTGGGTTGTGCTGGTGCGCGTATGCCCCATTTGGAATGTCGGGGTGCAGGGTCGTGAGTCGGGAATTACCATACGGCGTGAAAATCGAAAAACACGTTAGTAACTGACTGTTTTTTGCGTGTAGGGAGATAGTAGGATCAAAGGTTAGCCCACCCCGAAGGGCAGGCTAACGTAGATAGCTCTAAAATGTAATAGTCAGTAGATAGTCAATAAACTGGTTTACGCACCAAGTGAAATGTTTGAAGCTCGCGAATTAGGCGCCAAGTACGACGCGGAAATTGTGATTGGTGGAATTTGAACGAGGTTAAGTAGTCGGTTGATAGTGATCTGCGCACCCTCGCACGGAAAAGTGAAGCTCATGAATTAGGTACCCAAGTTCTAGATAGCTCTAAAATGTTAGTTGATAGTCAATAAACGGATTTGCGCACCAAGTATTGACTCTCGCGCAGAGTTTGGAGCTCGTGAAGAGGCGCCAAGTCAAAAATGGTGCTGTGACGAATTGATATTCGCGCGGCAAGTTCAGTGTTCGATTCGAAAGCTCGCGGCGGCTGCATTGAGGTGTAAGTAATCAGTACGAAGTGAATAAATGGGGTATGCACCGAGTCCTAATTTTTGACTCTGACTGGGGGAATGACAATGCAACAGATGCGCGGAATGTCCAATGCTTGATTTGAGAGATTGCGGCTATTGGAATTTCAAAAAGATGGGGATAACTGAAAGGCAGGAACGTACTCGCATTCGTCCATGGTTACGATGACGAGCTAAAATTGGACTTTAGCACATTTACCTCGAGACCAAATGCATACCATTACTCCTTATTAATTTTCGAGTCAACAGCACCTGAGAGAACAGTCATATAATAGATTCAAAGAAACATGCAATACCTGGATAGTCCATGGACATGTGGGCGGTCGCAATTCATTTCCAACGGGCGCTTATTACATATCTCGGAATCATTATCAATCTTCTCTTGATGATGTTGCGCTTCTGCGAGCATAAAAGAGTCAGAGTTTGTTAGCCAGATATTCAAATATACTATTCGAGGAGCGTACTGTGGCATCAAGACCTAATTCAGTCCACGGGAAGTTGAAATTTGGTGTTGGAATATTTCAAGATTGAACACGGCATTGAAACCGAGTTTGCAAGATAGAGCAGTCCGCGGGAAGTTGAAAAATGGTGTCGGAGTATTTCTTGATAGAATTAGCACTGTATCATTTAAGGAAGATAACATACCATGCTTCGGAACATCCGGGCATTGGATTGAAGTCTGTGGGAAGTTCAAAAATAGTGTCAGGTCGAGAAGAAATACTCGAGAAGAGAACATACACATGTTTGGAACATTCTTGCAGTCCGCGGGAAGTCTAGATAAGGTGTCGGCATATCTACAGATGGAATCAGTGTAGTATTGGGTAGAAAAGCGAATGTACTTCTCTTTAGAGCATCCCATCATCATTGTGCAGTCCGCCGGAACCTTGGATATGGTGTTGGGACTGAGCCGTGTGAGCGGGTGGATGGGCAATGGGGGTGACATCAGAGAACCGTGGCAGGAAGGAGGGCATGAAGCAATCACCCTCTGTGTATATGGTGCAACAACTGCTCACCATGGATATCTCCGACAAGGACAACGTGTGCGGCGTGGTTCAATGACCAAGACGGCGCTGAGAGCGAGGCGACCAGTGCCCTTGAGTAAGTATCTCAAAGCCATATATGAATGATCTGACCTTGTCGCAAACCTCTGCGACCATGCCACCACTGCCCCGACCTCGATTACTTCACCTCCACGTCTACAGGCGTCAAAGTGCCTCTGTTGACACCGCACAGGTTATGTGCAGAGTGGGACAAGATCCTAATCTGCGGGCATGCATACGTAGTGGCCTGTCACAGCTGCGACAATGCCGGGCGCCTAAATGCTGGGTGCAGGCCGTGCAGCAGTACATTAGCATCGTTTACATGTATAGAAAGAGTAGAAAAAATACCATACAAGGGACTGCTTATTGGAACGATTGGAACAAATGAGATGGGAGTGTATACCGTCATAAAGGCGGCAGGGATGGAAAGGGGGATTTGGGAGCGTCAAGAAAATTGCTCCCTTTAATATTTTCTGCTGCCAAGGGCCATCCAATTTCTGTTCGATTCCTGCTGACCCTTGCAGCATCTAGACGTGTGAGCGGTGCTAAAATTTTAGTTCCAGCCTTGCCAGCAAGCTGCAAAGGAAGCCCGACCTGAATATTACAATTTTCGTTCAGGGTAGCGGGGACCGGAAATATCATCTCGGGCATATCCACGCCCACTTGTTTTCCCTCTGTGAAGTACATATTCGATAAATTGTATTGTGACGCTGCAAAGCGTCAAAAGTTCCCTGTCCAGTATGCCAATCTCAGAGGAAAGAACAAAGAAAACTGAATCCATAGCATTTCTGTCAATACCAAATTGTGTCCGAGCTTCGTAAAAGTACACCGGAGTAGAATCGGTTACCAAATACACGTTTGACGTACTTGCCAGCCCATTCATGTCCGTCTGTTTCGCAATGCAGAATTACGGTCTCGGAAGCTCGTTGGATCAAAGAATACCTACTCTTTGATCCGCCGTTTCCACCGCACTGTCCCACCATGTTTTGCCGTCTCATTACATATTTTTCAAGTCTACGTAGCCGTTAATCCAAGGTCGTACCATAGTATATCGCTGCGGTATTTTTGTTTTAGACCATACAGCGAACGGAGTCTATTTCGTGCTGCATTATGATTTAGCGCCTGCACCCCGCATCATTTCGGCGCTAAAAATGCGCCGCCAGTTTGGCCAAGAGCTTTGGCCTCGAAGAATTAAGATATCGAGTTGTTAATTACTCTGCAAACATGCTATAATGTTGCTCCTCTTACAAGAGAACCGATGCGCAGATTCAATAGTTTGCGGCCATGATTGGATCTTGTGTGATCTGAATACGGTGGTTGATTTGAGTGCCAACACAATGTTATTAGACTTGCTGCATTATTTGCAATCGAAAAAGTTAGATAAGTAATAGCTATTGGTTCGAACAGCAGTGACATAAAGCATGAATGCCTAAACGAAACAGCGTACGGATTGTGGCATATCTGGGTGTAATCTTCGCATCACCAAACACCACATCAGTCTGTCTTCGAGCCCTAATAAATTGAATAGCGCAAAATCCCAGAATACCAGTCACAATTTAATGTTATTTATGCACATTCGACTGAATTCCCTACGGTGCTCCGTCAGAAAGACGAAGCGCGGATGCGCGGGACACAGATCCCAATCATGTCCGCCTCCTCACTGAATACACGATTTCAAAAGCCAAGAAGAAGCCGGTTCTTTTCACCTGTTATTAGGACCCTGACGGCTGGCCTACGTGGCAGCGAGCTTAGCGTGCGCAGAGAGATCTAAACGACACAAGATACGGATTGTGGCATATCTGTGTCTAATTTTCGCATCACCAAACGCTGCATCATGCCGTTCCGAGTCTTAACCAGTAGAATAGCATAGAGCACCTATATAATAGTGGTTTTAAAGGAATATAATGAGATTTGTACATTGTGCCTTGAGTTAACTACGGCACTCCGTTAGAAAGACGAAGCGCGGAACACAGATACCAATCCATATCCGCCTCCTCACCGAATAAGTACGCCATTTCACGAGCCCCAAGCGAGCCGGTTTCTCACCTGTCAATAGGACCCTGACCCTTGGGGCTAGTATACGTGGCAGCTAGAATAGCGCGCGCAGTGCGTACCAAGTGGGTGGAGGAAGTGTGTCCACCTCCCCGTAGTGTAACCGCGATGATGAGCGCATTTCCAGTGCAATTCTTAATTATATTGTACAATTGCTTAAGAGTACTTTAGACTACTCTATAGACTACCTATCTCCAAATTTACAGAGGTGCAGGAGCAAACGGCGACCGCGAACACGACATGCCACCCAACGGTACCCTGTGTCTGGACCACCGCCTCGGAAACACATTCGAAATGCAGCGCAACCGGAGACCGCCAAAAAGCACGTCAATTACGTGCCATCACAGAAGCACGGAAGCATTAATCAGAGTGTTTCAGCCTCAGCCAGCTGGCTAATTCTTTGCGCGTGAAGTAGAAGATTCGGAGCAGGGGAACGTAGATTGAACGGAAGGCGCTAGAAACGCCGTTTCCTCGTTTCTTAGGGTTTTCGTGCAGGGAGGTATAGGCCAAGGTGCGGACGGAGCTCTGGTAGGGTCGTCTATGGTGAGATTTTGCACTGAGAGTGTGTTGTGAGGATTGGGCTGAGGATGCATTTGCGCGAGATATAATAACATTGCATTGTAGACGGCTTGAACTACAGCAATAAAAATAAGAAGATCCTATTGATTTTATTCTACAGAAGCATGAATGGGTAGCTAATAGGCACGGAGAGATACTGTAGAGGTTGTGAGGTCAATAGTGCGAACGGGACAAGGGGACGCGGAGGGATGGCGCGAATTGGACTTGTTGCTTAATTTGACGATCCCGGTATCTGACCCTGACGCACATCCGTTTCTTTCCCAAACCAATCTATTTCGTCTCCTACGTACATGGGGTTCCAGATGTATATAAGGGCTACCTAATTGACTATCTATCCTCATCCCCCACCGCCTCATCACATCCTCCTCTCCTCTCCTCTCCTCTCCCTCTCTCCTCGCCTTCGCCGTCGACAGCCTGTGTACTTCCCGGGTAAGTGCGCGCCTGCTCGATGCTCGGTATGGCCATTGACGTTGTCCTTTACATGCCCACCTAGAGCCCGCAATCGACGACGAGCGCACTCGCCGCATGAGCGAACGCTCGCCTTCGTCGAGTAAGTCGTACGGCCTGCCGATGATTCACCAGGTCTAAACGCAGGCGCCATCCAGAATGCGCCGCTCGCCGTCGAGTTAGCGATGGCGGCGTCCGTCCTGCCGTCTGTCTCCTCGCTGGTCCGCGCCTCTGCCCTTCGCTCGCTTTCGCAGCCCCCCGTCCGCACCCGATCACCGTCGTCAATTCGCAGCAACAGCGTCAATGTCGTGGCCAGCCACTCCTCGCGGCAATCCGCGCGCAGCTCGCGCCCGAGCGTGTCCCGTACGTCCCAAGGGATCCGTCCTGCGGCTGAGCCGCCACTGACGCGAGTTTTGCTTCTTCCCGCAGGGCACGCCGCGTCCAGACCGAACGACGCAGACGGGAAGGGGCAACGAGAGTCGACGGGTGCGCGTCGGCGACCGATGAGTCGGCAGGCGTCGAGGAGAGGGGGAATCGGCTAGAGGCGCAGGCGTCTGCGGATGGTAGGAGTCAAAATACCTTCCGTGCCGCCGTACAAAGCGCTGACCTTGCTTTCGTTAGCTTTCCTGCACGCTGTCGCAACGAGCTCGGACGTACCATATACGCGGAGCCCGCGTAAGTTCCATGTTGATGCCCTTCGACCTTCGGCTGACTGGCTCTGTTGCTAGCGCCCGGAATCGCCGTCGTCGAGGAGAGTTGTCCAGGCGAACGGCGGGTGTGGCAGCGGCGGGGCTTCGTCGTGATCGTCGTCGGCTGCGATGTCCTTGCGAATCGTTGTACGCGGCCGAGGGGGTTGGATGCCGCGAACACCGTTCGAGTTGGTGGGCGGTGGGTGGGGAGGAGCGCTGGCAGGGTCGAGGTAAGCACGGATGCCCAACAACGGAAGAAAACTCACCCAGGTATCGTCTGCTAGCATCCAACTACGCCTCCCGCGGCGCCGAATGATGGGCCTGGTGTTCATACGGGACTCGTCGTCGTCGATGCCGTCGTCGATTCGGCGTCGTCGTGGATGGCCAGTTCACGGATCTTGGCCGGATATTGTACGCCATGGATCCTTGCCGGGGCAAGGTAAGAGGCGGGTCCTCGTTGCAGAAGCAGGCGATCGTGCACGGATGGAGGTGGTGTAGATAGATAGGCCACTGTGTGAGGAGAGCATAACCCCCGGAGCGCAGGCGTCCGGGGTTGGTCACTGGTAAGGGGCAAGGTACCTTTCGTGCCCTGCAGAAGCAAACACATCGTCAGCTTGTGTTGCATGGCGCTGCAATGAGCTCCAACGTACCGTATAGGCAGGCGCCCGCGGTTTGCAGCCCCCTGTCTTCCCTTGTACGTACGGCGCCCTCTGCCCAGTCGGTGTAACCTCTAGCTGACGTGCTCCGTCCCGAGCGCCTGGAATCGCCGTGATAGCCAGGCCTCGGTTTGCGTTCGAGTGGAAGGGTGGTGGGCGAGGCGCTGGCATTGGCGCTGCTGTGCAAACAGATCATCAGCATAAGCTGCATGCCGTTGCAATGCGCTCCAACGTACCATATATGCACTCGAGCGCGCTGCCGGCTCACGTTGCCCATTCCATCCTGAGGTGCTGCGCCCGGAACGCCAGGAATCGTCGAAGGAGAGTGCGAAGGGCGGGTGTAACGGCGGTGGGGCTCCGTCGTCGTCTTCGGCGCTGGCACGGGCGAGGTAAGCGTGGATCCAGAGGAATGAAAGGGAACTTACATTGTGGAAGGACGCTCGACTGGGGTATCTAGACGTTCTTGCGGAATGGACAAGAGGTGGCCGGCGGAACGGAACTGACCGTGAACGGCGGCGTGACCTGTCGGAGATGGTTGACAAAAAGGATGGGAGGCAACAAGGCCTCGAGGCCGGGGCGATGGTATCAAAACAAATGCCACGTTTTTACCAAGTGCGGCGGCGTCCATTGTCCACATCTTCCTTTCTGCCATCACACACTGCGCTCATCGAATCGATATTGCCCACCAAAATTCGAATTATTTGGGACGCGCGGGTGAGTAAGGCTTTGTAATGGTTATCACACGACCAGGCAGCTCATGTCAGGCTATAGATACATCTTTCAGCGCGATATTACTTTCGCATGCGCTAACGAGCAGAGGATATACTCCTTTGTGACAGGCTAGCCGCCGTAGTGCATTGATAGCATCAGAGCCAGGGACGCCCTGCGTTTATGGCCCCCAATTTCTTCCAAAAACTCGTCAAAGTCGCCAACAACAACCGCGAAACCGCCCGCGAACGGGTCTCCTCCTCCTCCGACACCGTCGTCGACACCAGCGGCAGCGCCTTCCAGCAGCAGCGCAACCGCTCCCAGTCCGCCTCCGCCGTCTCCTCCCCCACCACCCCGACGCAGTCGAGCATCTCGCGCCAGAGCACTTCGCAGTTCTCTGCAGACAGCCGCGTCCCCAGCATCATCACCACCCTCAGCAACGGGACGAAGAGCCTCGGCAAGAAGAGCAAGGGCCAGAATCGCAGCAGGAGCCTCAGCAGAGAGCGTGTCAGTCTGCGCAAGAGCATCGAGAGCATCGAGACCTTCAGCACCCAGCCGAACGTCACCATCGTACCCCCGAGCCCCCTTGCGTACAACGCCGACCTCTCGGATTCGGAAGACGAGGACGACAAGAGCAGTCTGAACGGCACTGCGGAATCCGCCAACACAGGCACGACTACCCCTGCAGCAGCAGCACCACCGACTACCGCCAAGGAACCCGCAGCACCCGAATTTCATTCCCCCACCACCCCAACCCCTACTACATTCGCCAACAAGTCGACCGCAGAACCTACTACTAATACAACCGCTGCCATGTCCAACTCACTAGCCCCTGGGCCGTATCAAATCCGCAAACAGTCCTCCAACAAATCCATCAACAGCAGGAAAAACGCCCCTCCCGACATCAACGTCAACTCCCCCTCCCACCACGCCCGGGCGGCGACCGCGCCCCCTGAGGCCAGCGACAACGGCGCCGTGACGCACCGCCCCGTCGTCGAATCCCCCACCGAGATCAAGTTCCCCGCCAGCACGCCCACCTCCGCCAATGGGGCCCCGCCCGTGCCGCCGCTCCCCAACGGCGGCGCGATGCCGCCCGTGGCGCGCGAGAACACCAGCGCGACGCTCGCCGCGCCCGACAGCAAGGGCAGCAAGCGCCCGTGGAAGCGCTCGACGACGCGCAAGCCCACGGGCCTCGCGTCCGCGATCGCCGCGTCCGGCCTCGCGATGGCGAACCCGTCGCTCTCCGCCGCGCAGCACGCGCAGATCGGGGGCCCCGCCGCCGGTGCTCAGCCCCGGGTCGTCGAAGGGCTCCGAGAAGGACAAGCAGCCGTACCTGTCGCGCTCGCCCGCGCAGAGCAGCGTCAGCCAGCGGAGCCACGGGAAGGCGCGCAGCGCGGACCTCGGCAGCGCGGCGGACCTGGCGAGCCCGCGCTCCGTCGCGTCGCGCAAGTCCTCGCACGGGAGCGCGGGGCGGCGCTCGCGCCGGCCGTCTGCGGCGCACTCGGACGGGGCGGGGTCCGAGCAGCACGCGCACGCGAGCGCGAACGGGGACGGCGAGTCCGTCGTGCGCGCGGACTACTACAGCGGCCTGGACCTGCTGGACGACGGGAGCTCGGACGAGGACGAGAGCGGGAGCGGGAGCGATATCGACGGGCTGATGGGCGAGGACGATATCCCGGTGACGGGGTTTGCGGTGGCGAGCAATAAGCGGAATGCGGACTTCCATGAGCTGTTCCCTACAGTGCCGGAGGGCGATTATTTGATTGAGGGTACGTGTTGAGAGGGTCCTGCTGGACGGCCTCGTGTTTTACAGAGTCATGAGCTGACGCGTGTTGTTTGCAGATTATGGATGCGCGTTGCAGCGCGAAATCCTCATCCAGGGGCGGATATACATCTCGGAGAACCATATATGCTTCCATGCGAACATATTTGGTTGGATTACCGATGTGAGTCTTTCAAAGTTCATACCCTCCTTTTTATCCTGTTGCTGGGATTCTATAACATGTTCGCTCCTTAATGTTCGACTGGTCGTTGTTTCAACCTGTGGAGGACACCGCCTTTCTTCGTATTGTTGCATGCCTGCTTGTCCTTCATTCGTATTTTGGTTTCTATAATTGGCTATACTTTACCTAAAACGCCGCATGATGATGTTGCAAGACCGACGCATGTTAGGGTTTTAGGCCCCTTTGAAATGACTTCTTCGTTTCATGCTTTAGGAGACCAGCCTTCTTCCTCAACCCACTTACCGTTACATTCTGTGGGGGCTTTCTGCCCTCGTTGGTCTACTAACATTCCATGCATTCGCCTCTTTGCCCTCCCAAACTCTCTCCTGCTGTTTCTCTCGCCCCTTCGAAAGCCGATGCTAACCAAGCCCCTTCTTTCTCCTCCGTCGTCGGCCAGCTCTCCATCCCGATCTACGAGATCACGTCGCTCGAAAAGAAGATGACCGCGCTCTTCATCCCCAACGCGATCCAGCTCACCACGCGGCAGGCGAAATACACCTTCGCCTCCTTCCTCTCGCGCGACACGACGTTCGACGTCATCTACAACATCTGGCGGCTCGCGAGGCCCGGCGGCGAGGACGGCGTGAGCGTCGTGTCGAGCGGGCGCGCGTCAGTCGAGGGGCTGCCGGGGGCGAATGGCAGCGGGCCGGGGAGCATCGCGGCGGGCGTGGTGGCGACGGCCGGCGGCGCGGGCGCCGGGCAGGCGCCGGGTGCGGCAGTGGCGGTGGCGAAGCAGGCGACGCAGTGCGCGTGTGGGCGGGAGGGCAAGCATTTTTCGGAGACGGCGATGGAGGTGGTGATCCCGGGGACACCGGAGAAGATACATAATTTGATGTTTGCGAGTGGGTTCATCAAGGATTTCATGGTTGGGAACCAGAAGTTGCTCGGTGCGTTCTGTCTTCGTACTGTCTCTGACTAAATCTTACTCTCCTTTGCATTTTCATCTGTCCAGACATCCAGATGTCCGACTGGGCACCCGTCAACCCCGCCTCCAAGCTCCTCACGCGCAACATGTCCTACATCAAGCCGCTGAACGGCTCGCTCGGCCCCAAGCAGACCAAGTGCGAGATCAAAGACGAGATGGCGCACCTCGACTTTGACCAGTACATCACGACGGTGACGACGACGCGCACGCCGGACGTGCCCAGTGGCGGGGTGTTTGCGGTGAAGACGCGGACGTGCATCATGTGGGCGAGCGCGATCAGCTCGAAGGTGCTGGTGACGACGCAGGTGGACTGGACGGGGCGGAGTTTTATCAAAGGTGCGTTTTTGTGCCCGTTTTATGTGGTGTGGAAGAGGTGAACGGCAGTCGCCGGCATTTAGTCAACATTTTTTTTCTTTCGTCTTTGTCTGCCTTTCTATATGCGGCTTGTTGATATTTTCTACTCTGAAAGGCATTATTGAACGCTCAGCCATTGATGGCCAAAAAGTATACCACAACGAGCTCGAAAAAGCCATGCGGGCGTATATCCAAGAACACAAGTCTGAATTCCTCCCAGAAGGCATAGACGCCGTGATCGTTGAAGCCTTGCCAGAGGTATCTGCCGCATTTCCAGCAGTGCCAGGCGTGCCCGCGGTATCCGCAGGGGAGAAAGAGGCCACAGAGGAGCAGCTCAAGCGGCGCGAGCGCGAGCGCAACGCCCGCGGGCTCCAATGGGCGTACGACACCTTCGACGGCGCGTTCCAAGTCGGCATGCGCAGCGCGAAAGGCGCGCTGGAGCTCATCCGCGACGCGTGGGACCAGAGCACGAGCACGACGATCCTATGGTTCGTCATCGTCCTCCTCGTCCTGAGCAACCTGTGGACGCTCCTGCGCATGGGGTCGACGCGCGTCGAGGCGGAGCGCAAGCTCGAGACGCGCAAGCTGGAGGAGCGGGAGAAGTGGGTGCACAGTATTGTGACGGCGCTGTGGGACGAACTGGAGGCGGGGAAGCGCGAGGTCGCGCGCGTTGCGGATAGCGTGGTGCATCCTGCTGGCCACTCAGACATGACAATACCCCTCTGAGTGTTCCATCAGCTGTCGACGCCCAGGTGGTTGTGCCGCCGGCGCCTTCACTGCCCACCGACGGAAAATTCGACCTCAACACGTGGCAGGAGGATGTCGCAAACCTGCATAAAACTCTCGACCTGGTCGAACAAAGGGTGAAAGCCATAAGAGAGAGTCTGGCCTCATTTGAGCAGCTCGATGCATTGGACTGATAAGCTTGCCCCCTCGAACGAGTCAGCTCCCTCTCTTTTCATGTGCTGTTTTGCATCAATTTCATTTCTTCATTGCTCAATGCTCTCTTTGTCGCTTTGGCTCTATTCTTTGCAGGTCTTCCGTGTTCTCTTGATGTAGTTTTCATGCTTCGCTTTCATTGGTTTCTCTCCTCTCCCCTCTCTCCCTCGGTCAACTCTGTTTCTATTTGACGTGCCTCTCTTTATATGGACTTTTTCATACCCACCTTCACTCGTTTCCTATGGTTTACGACTGCGCGCGACTTTATTAGAGTCAGTCAGTCAACGCTGCATATCATGACTTTCACGTTCTAAAAATCCGATTACCCCAGCTCAACACTACTTGACTACAGGCATTTCTTTTCTCTGGACTTTCGTTGTGTTGGCTTACACAATGTACATAGAACAGATTCAATTTTTCTGGTTGCATGTTCTATACTATTACAATGGAATTGAAGGTTATGCGATGATGGCCTGAGGACGAATTCATCTAATAAACATGTTTACCATATACCACTATACTGCATCAAGGCTCTAATAGTACAAAAAACGTGGAGGCCTTCGCGACTTGAGCAGAGAAAATAAGTTATATGCGATTGTCGGGATGTCGTAGATATCATGATGCTATGTACATGCTGGTATAGAGAGTATAAAGGTAATATATAAAAGCGGATATGCAAGGTCGTAAAATCCAAAATCACAGCACAAACGAAGGAGAGCGAAAAAAAAAAAACACACAGCTCAATAATTCTTCCAAAGTGACTTCAAATTCGACGTCACACCCAGATCCTGCTCCCCCTCCTCCCTCACATTATTCTCCTTAATCACCTTCAGAAACACGCTCTCCAACGACCCCCTCTCCACTGTATACTCCACCTCGCCGTCAAACCCACCACCATATTCCGCCAGGGTCTTGAACAGCGCCGCCAGCGAATACCCAGCGGTGATCGGCACCTCGAACCGCGTCGCGACGTCGTCCGCCATGCGCGACCCGGGGATGAGGTGCATGAGGTGCCGCGCTTTGACCACCTCGCCCCGCGTCCGGCACACGAATTGCACTTCATACGTCCCATATCGCGCGGCCAGCGAGGCCGTGGTGCCAAGCGCCAGGATACGCTTGGCGAGGATGCCAACGTTGGTGGCTAAAGCAGCCGCCTCCTCCATCGAATCTACGCAGAGAAAGCGAAATCAATAAGAAAGATGAACCGGATAACAAAGAGGCGCCACTTACGAGTGGTAATCACAATCGCCTTCCCGACGCCCACCCGCCGCAGCGTGTCCCACATCTCGCGCTTCATCCGCGGATCGACGCCCGTCGAGAACTCGTCAATCAGCACTACCGCCGGGTTGCCCAGCAGCGCAATTGCCAGCGCCAGCTTCCTCTGATTCCCGCCGGACAGCCTATTCGCCAGCCTTTCCGCGTAGCCCGCCAGCCCCGTCCCCTCCAACACCGCGTGCACACTGTCGTCCAGCTCCGCGCCGCGCGCCAGCCCCTTCAATCGCCCGTACACGCAGAGGTGCTCGCGCACGGTGAGCTGGTCGTCGATCGCCGTGAACTGGGGGCACACGCCGAGCGCCATGCGCGCGCGCCGCGGGTGCGTGACGATGGACGCGCCGTCGATGAAGACGTCCCCGGTATCTGGCACGACGTCGCCGCGGATGATGTTGAACGTCGTTGTCTTGCCCGCGCCGTTGGGGCCGAGCAGCGCGAAGATCGCGTCGCGCGGGATGTCGAGGTGCACGTCCTCCGTGACTTGCTTGCCGTGGAACGCCTTGGAGACACCGACGACGCGCAGTAGGCTGTCTTGTGAGGACTGATCGTCGACGGCGTCGGAGCTTTCGTTCAAAGTAGAGGTGGAGATCAATCGCCTATGTGCAATCGCCTTTTTGCTGCGCCCAAGGGGTCGAGGGTACCGATGGCCAGAATCGACCCAAACGAGGATAGCTAGGAGGATGAAGGCATGGACGATGAGGTACAGGATAGGACCTCCATATCTCTTGATGCCCAGAAGGGAGCTTGTCGAGACAATATCTGTTCCTTCACAGAGCAAAGAGAACAAATTGACGGAAACAAGAGTTGCACGAACCTATGGTATACGTGATGAATACGAGAAGATAGACGAACAAGAAAGAAAGAAACACTTACAACGCTGTCTACTGGCGCCAAGAACGAGATTGCGAAGTGAATAGTAGTAGCAATTTGGCTAGCAGCCTCCATTTTCGCAAAAGTGAAGACCAGAAGATACGAGGATAGATAAAGCTAAAAGAAAAATGTTAGGTTTCAACATAACGCGCGCCTAGAATCAAATACGCACTACGAGCATTATAACCTGATATCCAGCGACGATGCCAAACGCCGCCAACGGAGACGAGACCATCAAGGAAAGCGAATACGAAAACAAAGCAGCAGTAATACCATACAGCACAAAAACGATCCACTATCCGCAAACATCAGCCAATGTCGAAGAATACTATACAGGTCATGGAGGATAACTCACCAGCAAACCAAGCCCGTGGAACTGGTTCGAAGCCGCCCCAAATATGATAATGATAATAGTCGAAAGGATAACAGAAGTGATAGTGTCGAACATGAGATGTCCAAGCCATAAACCAACAGGGTTGGTCAACCCATTCGACAGCTGCATAGCCTGCACGTCGGACCGGCGCTCCTTGGAGACGTATAAAGCATAAAAAGCCGGATAGACAGCCTAATATTTGAAAAAAGGTTATCAAAGAATCGAAAAATGGAGAGAACCAAAGAGCCCATACCATGACCGCTCCAAAGAAAAATATCCAGCGCAGATACATCAACGTCGCTCTAGCCACCTTCGCAAATGCCCCATAATTCGTCGCAATCATCACCGGCCTTGGATCGTCAGACGTCGTCCCCGCGGTGCTCAACCCAACTGCCCGATGCAGCAGAACATTGCTCGCCATATTCAACATCGCAGGCGCCCTAATACCTGGTGGGCTCGCCTCCCAAGCCACCGTCGCAGACCCATCCGCCTGATCCACCGACACACCTCCAAGGGCAAGCGTATGCCTTCCGCTCGTAACGGCCTCCGTGAACGCTGCTGCATCAGCCGCCTCGCTCACCGTCAGGTTCGAAGTAAGGTTCCCGAAAGTATTCAGCAGATCCGGCGGCGACACGACCATCCACGGCAAAGACCCCGCCGACGCAGTCGCCTGCGCAAACGGCGCATCCGGGAGCCACAGCGGCACCGCAACGATCGGCGCCGCCTTCGGGACGCAGAGCTGCTGCAGCCCAGTGGTGAACGTCAGCGGGATGGTCGCCCCGGCGACGGCGATCGCGATCGTGAGCAGGGGCGTCACCCACGCGCGCCGCGCGATCAGCAGGCGCTTGTGGAAGATGGTGAACGCCTGGCGGTAGGGCGACACGCCCCTTCCGTTCGGCAGATCCATGGCGGCCAGAGCGGGCTTGACCAAGGTCGTAGAGGACAAGTTGTCTAGAGACGACGCGGCGCTGTGCGTCTTGGTAGGCTTCGACTGCTCCCGATGCATCAAGTCCAAGAAAATATCCTCGATAGTCGTTCCAAGGATATCATACGACACGATCCGGCCCTCCCTTTCCTCCTCCTCCAGGAAATCAAGGACCTGACCCACAACACCGCTATCCCGCGTCTTGAGATGATAGACTGACACGGACGGCGAAGGCTTGATCGTGTATGCATCCGGCACAAGCGTGCGTATGGCATGCAGCAAATCGTACGATGCCGACGAATACCCATAGAGCTTTTCCGGAGCGTCTTCGCCAGCAACTGATAGAGATCCGAAAGTGACTTGGACAGAGTATCCTTCGCCTAGGTCTCGCTTGAGGGCGACAGGCGAGCCTGATGCGACGACTTTGCCTGGAGCAGCGAGGATGGCGATGTGGTCTGCCAGAAGGTCCGCTTCATCGAGGAACTAAAATTTTCGAAAGTCAGTGCCAGTTAGCTGAGAAAACGCCGAAAGTGGGCTTACATGGGTAGTAAACACGATACACCGGTCCTCTCGGAACGCAGACAGCGTCTTCCAAATAGCCCTTCGGCTCAGCGGATCCACGCCCGACGTACATTCATCCACGAGAACAACTACACAACCGATGAGCAATTCCAAAGCGAAAAGAAATTAGATGACATACTCTTCGACCCCCCAAGCAGCCCAATTGCCAACTGCAGCTTCCTCTTCTGCCCGCCGCTCAGCGTCTCCGCCACAGCATGCACCTTCCCCTCCAGCCCACACTCCCGCAGCAGCCGCTCCAGATCCGCCTCCGTCTCCCCTTCCTCTCCATCGTCAGACCACTTCACCGCGCGCCACACGCGGAGCGTCTGCATACACGTAAGGCCCTCGAACAGGACGTTCTTCTGCGGCACGATGCCGAGCACGCCGCGCGCGGGCCGCGGGTGCCCGCCGGCGAAGGTGATGGTGCCGCTGGTGATGCTCGAGAGGCCTGCTAGGATGGACAGCGTGGTCGATTTTCCGGCGCTGCATACATGAAATAGAAATTAGAAAGATCAATCAATATGTGAATCGCGTCTATGCGCACCCATTCGACCCCAGCATCACGAAAATCCCCGTCTTCGGAATATCGAGGCTCAGGTTCGCCACCGCAGTGACGTCGTCGCCGCCGCCGAACCACGACGTGCTGTAGATTTTGGTGAGGTTGCGGACGGAGATCGCCGTGTTGGCGGGCATCGGCTGGATGGGATAGTTCGCCGACCACGCTGACGACGACGACGGCGACTTCAGTATAGTCGCGGTGCTGTACATGTATCGCTCGAGGAAGACGGCGAGGAAGGGCCAGACGATGATGTCAATCTAGCAAAATAAAACAAAATCGTTAGTTCCACAATCAATAAGCATTCGGCGCGCATCCAAAAACGCACAATCGCAACAACAAGCAGCGGCGCAATCACAATCCCCCTATCCGGATCCGCGCTCAGCACATCCGCCGCCATCCGGTGGTTCTCGAACCCACACACCGCCTTCAGCGCAAAGATATACCACGCCGGCGGGAACAGCAGCGAGAAGAACACCAGCACCAGCGCGTTCGCCGTGTCCACGACCATCCCCAGGATCGCGAGCACCACGGCGAGGAAGGTCGCGACGACCGCCGCGAGCTGCGGGCTCTCGCTGAACGGGACGGCGACGACCAGGGACCACGACGCGAGCACGAGCCCGAGGAGGACGTGCATGAGCACGATGAGGACTGCGCTGGTTTCGACGAAGATGATTGCTTTCCAGATGGCCGCGACGATGAGCCAGCCGGGGAGGTAGGTGAGGGAGGTGCCGATGTGCCATGACCTACGTGGACATTGGTTAGTCTCTTAAGAACTCGGTGGGATGGAAGATATACGTACAAGATGCGCGCGGAGTCGTAGAGGCCCATCGCTTTCATGTGTTCTGTAATGAGGAGGGCGCGTTCGTTTGCTATGGATCCGGGGATTTGGTATACGATTCCAGTGAATGTTAAGAAACTTGATTGATAAGCGTCAGTACACTTCGAATGAGATAAGAGTTTTTCTGCAAGGTAACTTACAAGGCGAGTCCAACAATTTCCCTGATGCCTCTATCATAGCCTAAAGAGTAGATGTTAGCCTTCCCAAAGACAAACCATAGATTGTTACATACTCAGTCGAATCGCCATGTCTTGTTGTGCATTCGTCTGATTCGAATAGCCCCATTCTAGAGGAGTTTGCTGGGATACATTCGTCTGCAGTTCGATAATGGACTGGAATGTCAACGGATTCAATGAGTAATTCGAAACCTCGGAGCTCAGCAACACGCACTTTATCTATAGCCCACTGTAAGGGCAATATCCGCTTCACCAAATCGCTCGTATGACCCTCCACGTCTATATGTGTAAGTCCCGCATCCGCAAAAATCGTATAGTTGACTCCATGGGGGGTTGAACCATTTTGCGCCATGTCGGTAAAGACGACGACGGCATAACAGTTGGATAAGCCGTTGAAGTTTTGTGGACACTTCTTGGGAATATCGGAGGGACCATCGAGAATATCGACTGCGCTGAGCTGTTCCTTGGTAAAGTCCGCGAGGGCGTGTTTCATGATTTCGGATGGGGAAGGGACATCGAAGATGGTTTGCGAGGTCGCGTCGAGAAGATACAGTGACGTCTTTCCATCGAAGTGGTCTTTTAAAGAGGAAATAGGTGCGGGCGATCCAGGACCATACTATTGCAAGGACGCGTCAGTCAAGAGTTGAAGACAGGAATGAAGCTTACGAACATTGTTTAATCTATGTAACATATACTGGGCAAAAGATAGGAAGACTCCATAAGCAATAGGAAGCAGAAAGCATCGTAATATAAAGAACTAGACGTCGAGTCAGTGCTCGTCTTCACGAAAGGCAACAGAAGCACTCACATATGGGCTCTTTGAACTGATTATCCAGTTCTTCCAGACAAGAGCGCGAAACTGTAACCAGAAAAGGCCTAGCGCCTTGGTCATTATGAGAGGTGAAGGAATATACGAAGCGCCACCAGGGCTGCTGCTACTTTAATCCTCAAGATAGATCGCAGACTGCCAGGAAGGACCGACAGCGGGGTGGTTGACAGTCGGAAACGTAAGGCGGTTACAGCCCTTTGCAGGCCTAAGTATGCGGACTGGAGTCTGGAGCTGAAAAGTGGAGACGGCTCGGCTTATTGTGGCCTGGTTGCATCGCGTGTACACCGCCTCTTTAGCCGCTAGTACGAGGACAAAATGGTTCGGGATCAGATTACATACACTGCCGCCATGATAGCCGGAGTGGTATCCACCCATCACAAGATCAGTTGTGGTTGGCTATGGGTTTCACGGAATACTTACCTTCATCAGGAAATTATCAATCCTTTGCAGATGGTGGTTTGCTACCATTAGCATTGGGAATAGTTTCTGAAGGTAGACCGTCTTATTTGTGAGAGTTTTAGTGATTGCCTACTATTTTAAATCGAGAAATATCTTGGTCTGACCTCTTCGAGGCTAGACAGAGACTGACGAGTAATATTAATGCGAGGTCCGCCTTGATGGAATCTGCCTTTTTATCTGCACTAGGTATATTCAGATTGTGCTAATACTTGACTTATACTTACATGTCAATTTATAGGTTTACGCCATTCTCTTGAGAAGAGTCTGCATTATTATTGCACTTTTACATTGGCATCAACCTCAGCCTCCAGGGCGCCGTCTCTAAGCCAACCTCACAGATAAGGATCACTGAACTGGTTCACCTAAATCCTCAATCATTCTCCCATATTACTTTTGGCTCCGCGGCTCGAGCGCTAAAGTGATTCAAGATAATTTGTAATACTCCACGTAACGGAACACGAGCGTCTGATGCAGTAATTAAAGTAGTATTGCGCAGCAGTTCAACGAATTATTGTTATTCAAGAGTCTATATCTATGTAGCGGCCATATCGCCAAATTTATTGCGAAATGCCACGTTCGTCGTTTGCACTCAAGATGAACCGTCACTCCATGTCCAAGTTTCCAACTGAAGCAGAGCTCACAGGCAATCGTCATCAATAACGTGTATGCTTACTGAATCGGCGGGCAGTCGACCTCCGGTCCTCCGCTGTCCTCTTGTCGTTCTCTTAAAGTTAGCGGCCTCACAAAATCTGCGTCTTGACTAAAAGTATAAAAGTTCACAATTGTCAATGATTTGATTACTTATTAGTTGTCACTTTGTCATGGAGGTCATAGCGCGCAGATGAGATAGTAACGATGGTGCAGAGCGCCCTTCAAGTTAGATGCAGCATCATAATGATTGGCTATAGTATTTCTATGAAACTTGAAATCAACGGACAAAAACCCAAGTTGAAGTATAGAACTGATAAAAGCGGGGGAGAACTAGACTACATAGATATATCTACTTGCACATGCTTTTTCGACACCAAAGCTAGAGATCGATGAATTCTCACTAGAAAATATTGCCTTCAATGCGATTCATGCCGCGCATGACCCTGCTGGCCCTCTTGGGTTGCATAGTGGGAGAAACCTCGCCGGCGGAAGACGCAGTAGAAGGGGATGCAGTAACAGTTGCAGCGTTGACAGTAACAGTCACCGTAATCATTCTCGCAGTCGTAGTAGGAGCCCTCGCAGAGGGAGTCACCGTCGTGAAGACAGTCAAAGTGGCCCCAGACGCAGAGGAATTTAGCGTGATGGTCGAAGAAGGGGCAGTAGAGGACCCAGTCCCAGTAGTGGCATTGGACGTAGTGGCATTGGACTGTCCGTCGACCAGCGTAGCGACGGGAGGGCCGGGGAAGACGTACGGCACGTCGATGTTGAACACGTCCTTGTCGTCGAGACCGGGGTCGGAGTCCTTGTACGCGCCGGGGATGCTGACGAGGTCGCTCTCTTTGGGCACCCCAGTTTGGTTGCCACCGACGCGGAGCTGCGAGCAGGAGGGGTAGAACTCAGCTTTGCCGGGTCCTTGATCGGCCAGATGCAAGGCGATGATTTCGTGGCGAATGAGGTAATTTCCGGGAGCGAGGGTGCTGGGAATTTGACTGGTGGCGACGCCGCCTTGCACTGGAAAATGAAAAAAAAAAATGAGTATGTCAGTCGCCAAAGTGGGTGGAAATAATAAAAAGAAGCCTTACTCAGATCGTTTTGGACCCAGGTCCCGTTTTTGTCGTTCGCCTTTCTGCCAACTTCCTGAGTTTTGAACCACTTGGCTTTCGAGATATCGAATTTATCGCAGGTCACATTGCCGCAAGACGCCATATAGGTGAACATGGGTCCAATATTGTGTGGCCACTAAATACCAAACATCAGAAGTTAAGCCTTAGATATTTGGACGACAGATGAGGGAAAGACGTACGGGTCCTAGGTCGCCACTTTTCCAGTCGAAAGTAACCTTGTCCCCAGGGTTCGCATCCGCAATCAGTGTTCCGGGAGTCGAATTGGGACCACAGGTGAGGGCAGTGTTATTAGCGAAATGGTTGGGGTCGGGGGTGCTAATTTGTCGAATAACGCTAGGATTTTTG
This sequence comes from Pholiota molesta, assembly GCA_014925825.1. NCBI lineage: Eukaryota > Fungi > Basidiomycota > Agaricomycetes > Agaricales > Strophariaceae > Pholiota > Pholiota molesta. The sequence continues at coordinate 90,673 of JACGCK010000128.1, forward strand.
GGACCGTTTGGGACGTTTCCATTGAAGGCCTTCCCCGCAATGGTAATGGTCATAACATGTCCGTGAGCCCAAGTGGATGTTGCCAACAGGACGGGGAGAAGGAGAGAACTGATGGAGTACATAGTAATAGGCGAATAGAATAGAAAAATATGAAGGGAGTGTGTTTGGCTCAGGCGTTCGCGCAGCGATGACGAGTGGAGGGCTTTTTGGAGTGAAGTTGTGGGTAAGAAATGAAGAGGATGGATGTTGACGGTAATGCATTGACTGGCTTTATAGAAATAGAGAATTTCAGTGGCAGTTAAAGCGTCCATTGCTTTGAATGCTAGTGGCAGCTTCCAAAGTAAATGCAAAATTCTATTTGAACTGCATGAATCAATCAATGTGGCTCTCATGTTTGGACCTAAACTACCGTTTTAGGCTTCGCAAGCGTGGCCCTCGTCTTTGAGAGCGCGTTCTTTGTTACCGTGGCCCATCTTGTACATAGCATTAGCAAAGTCAAACTAATAGCTTTATTGGGCCCTTGTCTGCCGCATTCTTCTCAATCTAAGCTGATGATATATCGCCATGCCCCTGGCAGCCCAGAGGCGACCATTGTTTGTGGAAAATAAAACAATAGATTCAAGTCATACTCAAAGCGTACACTGACTTAATGGCTTGAGTCATGCAAAGGTTATAGAAAGGAGACCACAAGTGTGTGCTTTGCAAGCGCTTCAAAGGAATTAAGCGCGCTTACATCAATGGGCGCCAGGCACTGATGACTCCCGGACCGCGCGGACCGCCTCATACCATCCCCGGCGCGCTGGCGGTTCCAAGCGCGTATTCTTCTTTGTTGCCGACGTCCATCATGACCGCGACGAATCGCACGCGCCATAGTCATGTGTGTTGAAGCAATATACGGCCTCTGATAGTAATGCGGCTCTATATCATGACGAGAACCTGCAAAGGACATAAATCGCTGTCATCGAACCCAGGGAAGGGACCCCTTCATGGCGCCTTCCTACTCGAAGTTTGGGTTCTTACTCGCGGGCATACGCCTCGTGAATGCCTGGTCTACGTTTGTGGTTCCTCACCTCTCGGATACGGACGATACCCCGGCATTGCTCGCCGCCCTTCCTCAGTTCGCTGCGAATGCCACCATCTTGTTCAAGGAGGGCATCACATACAACATCTTCACCCCAATCAAGTTTCCAGCCTTAACCAATGTGGAGGTCGTTATAGAAGGAAATATAACCTATCCGACGGACATTCCAACCATACAAGGTACGTGTCAGCGACACGACCAGGTCGCAGCGGTGATGCTGATTTAATTCCCAATTTCAAGCTATTGTCGGCGCCTCAGTAAGTCCTTCTCGTGTTACTACAAGCAGCATCTTACACGCTTCCGCTAGGGCTTCCCAGGAGCATGGTAATACATTTGGCTTATCTTTCCAATACTCTTCTTCTCATACTCTGTTTTCGTAGGATTGCATTCACTGGCGGAACCAACGTGACATTACGAGGTTCTCTAAACCCGAAATGGGGATGGATTGACGGCCATGGCCAAGCAGTGAGTCTCGATTGAATGCTGTGATTTTGTGCGGCTGTTCACGTCGTCTGGAAGTGGTGGGATGCCGTGCAGCAGGTCGACCGACCCCATGGAGTCGCTTTCAGCAAGATCACAAACGGCGTCATTCGTGATATGAAGATCTGGAAGGTACGTCGACCGCACATCAATTTGTTTCCCCGCGTGTCTCCATTAATTCTGAAAAAAAAAATTACCACCAGCCGATTGGTTGGAACTTTGCCACCAGTGGCTCGGTCAACCTTCATGCGTTCAACAACAAGATCGTTGCTGTTTCGGATACCGATGTGAGTGTTTTTCAACTTTGATTAAAACCTTGCGCTCATATTTGAGTAGTCCTTCCCATTCAATACGTACGTATTATGCTTCCTTGCTGTGATATTCCACTTCTGAACCTTCTACGATTTCGCTGTTAGTGATGGTAAGCTGAAGTTATTTTTTATTCAATGGCATATGCTCACCTATGTTCAAGGATTTTCCGCGGGGGGAACTAACATGCTCTTCGAGAACAATCACGTTCAGAATGGCGACGACTGCTTGACAGTTGGTAATGGCGCAATAAATATTCATTTCAGGTGAGCGTCGTCCTCTTTTCTTTGTGCCCAGATTCTGAATTGACTTACGCTGCATATAATTTTTGAAGGGACTCTTACTGTGAAGGCGGCCATGGACTATCAATCGGCTCCCTTGGAAGTGGCGGGTCGGTGGCGAATGTCCAAAACGTTTTGTGCGTTGTATTCTGTTTTGTTTGTGGTGATGTCGCCTCTAATTTTATGAGTCAGAATTGAAAATGTTGTTATGGTGAATAGTACTCACCTCATTATCTTTCTTTGATTATTGACAAACGTCCAGAATAATACTCTGTATGGAGCGAGATTCAAAAGTTGGACAGGCGGAAATGGAATTGCACGCAAGTAGGTCTTTGGTCTTTCAAATTTTGAATAGGGTTTCAACGTTTTGTGCAGCATTACATGGAAGAATATTGCATTCAAAGATGTTCCGTTTCCCGTAAGAATCTGCATTATACATCCTGAAAACCGTAACTGATCAAGGTGGAATGAAGATATATGTCACGCAAAAGTATGCACATCTGATGATTCTCTTTTGATGGCTTGACTGATCATCGAATCGGTCACCCTTTCTTAGCTACTGGGATCAAGGAGTGCGTTAATTTTTTTTGAGGCGTGCTATTGAAAAGCTAACCTAATATTGGGCTTCAGGTTGGTCCTCGGCCGAATACAAGTAGCATTAATAACACACATATTCAAGACTTCTTGTTCCAGAACTTCGTTGGAGTGATCAAGGAGTATGTGAATATATTTCTCATAGCACATTCTTCCATTGAAAGTCTTCCCAAGTGTTCCTTACGTTGAAGGTAGCTGCGTCACTGATCCTTGTTGGTGCGTACAATTTACTCCCATTCGTTATGTGTATTCTATGTGTTGACCATTTTTCGCAACAGGTATTCTGTACCGGGTGCCACAGGAAAAGAAGTCATAATATTTGATCTCTACCCCGACACTGGTACGCTATGAGTACTAAGTACTGAGCTTCGATTCCTGACAACAGATGTCCCATTGCCTATGTTCTATTAGCTGTCAACGTTGTCGCAAAAGACATTTTTGCGACGACTGAGACACATTCTCCCGTCGCTGTAATGTGCAACTCTACTGCTGTAAGTATTATCTGTTGCCGTTTATCCAAATTTTTGAGCTCTGTTGCGTATAGATTACAACAGATGTGGGATTCAAATGCTGGGATGGGCGTTTCATACGAACCAAGGCGGGATTATAATTAAATTTCTAACTTAGTGACCTTACATAGGTTACAGCTTCTTAATCGGGGAGGATAGCTGCGATATATCTTATTTGTATTTTCTGTCAGACTCATCTGTTTGTCTACAAAATTTGAAGCTTTGACGCTCTGTGGAATTGAGAAAACCAGTCGGACAGGGGTAAATCCCAATTTGGGTTGCGGGGTGTTTGTCCAGCTTACCAAATACGCTGACGCTCCTCTCGTCTAACACCGTCATATCCTTCGTGCTCAAGCGCTCACAGCGCTCAATTCGCGCTCTATTTACTTCTAAGTATACTCCGGACTGGTGTTTCTTTTGCTGCTGATGATATGGAGAGATGAACAGTGAATCCCTCAAACGACAACTGGAGGAACTCCAACTTATCCAATGCTCTCTTCTTCCAACGGAGCACCTCACCTTTCTCGATGATACTGTTATCTGGATGGACGCCTTGCGTCAGTACTCTGAAGACTCGTCTGCATCGTTGCTTGATCTGGACAATTCGCCCTTCATCGGTATTCATGTGGACGGCGCGAAGATATGGTTCGAAATGAAGCCGAACGAGGAAGCTTCGAAGATGATCATTTCTGTAAAGGGAGAGGGTATAACACGGGCGGAACAGGAACGTTGGCGATCTCTTGTAGTTGAGAAGATGGAAGAGATTTCTGATTCGGAGTTTGTCCCTTTTCTTCGTATTACTTGCTCCCGCTCATTTCTTCGACTTAGATTCCCAATGTATCAGCTCGTTTCTCTCCATCTACTCCCTTTGCTACACGAAGAAGTGCAAATTGCGGAGTCTCAGAAATTCGACCAACAAGCAACTGCCAAGCCCGATTTACGTGACAGCGAGCCTTTCCATGTCCTCTTTACCTCGCACCACTTGATCTCTCCAAACAAACGCCGTTCTCTCCAACAATGGTGCTCTTCGCTCTCTCTTACCGGATTTGCGAAGGTTGGATACCCAGGTGTGATTTATGCTCAAGGAGAACGCACGAACATCGAAGAGTTTGTGGACAACGTCAAGGCAATGCAGTGGCTCGCACTGAAGGTTAGGTTCGTGGAGCCTCTACCCATCCCTGAGAGCGCAAATAGCTATCAGGCGGGGCCCGCATCATGGAAAGAATTTCAGAAGGTCGGGGAGGTGGTCGAGGAAATGAGGAGGATCGGCAGGGAGGAATACGTTGTCGAGATGGGTATTGGAAGCGCAGGCGTCAACACCGGCACTTAGAATTTGTCTGATTGAACTCTGGATTCTGGAAGTTCCAACCTCTTATCTCCAGGGCTCAACTCAACGCCGAGAGCGATTGGCGGATTAGCTGGTGCTCAGCGAAGGCGTATGCATTTCCAACCGGATGCGCGGGCCGTTGTTATCCGATAATGAGAATCAACTTAAGCTTGCAGCTTCAAAATCCCACAGGATCAGCTCGCTACCTTCGTTCCTGCCGTCATCACAATTTTTCAGTCCTACGCCCTTCTTAGCTACTCTTCACGTTGAAATGGCTGCTACGCTTGGATTCCGGGTTTCTCGTGGCGCTTTGACCACGATCGCGCCTCCGTATGCCTTTCCACACTATAATCCAAATCGTACATCTGCCTAACATGCTTCCTTAATACCTCCAGGATCCCGCGCGCCTACGAATGGGCGAGCAGGTTCAAAGCCACCCCCGGCCACCCACTACTGGACATGTCGCAAGGCGTACCCGGCATCCCGCCCCCTGAAGCCGTGCAATCCGCTTTAGGGGTTGCGGCCTCGTCGCCTTCGAGTTTTGGATACACGCGATGGGATGGCGAGCCGGCGCTGCGGAGGGCGCTCGTAGACGAGATGAAGGTGGTTTATGGAGGAGATTCAGATTTGAACGTGGATGATGTGGCGTTGACGGCGGGCTGTAATTTGGCGTTCGTGGCGGTTGCGATGAGTATTGTGGATCCTGGAGACGAGGTGATTTTGCCTGTGCCGTGGTGAGTCGCGTTATGAGTGCGAATTAACAAATGAGGTGTCCTGATTCTGGATTTTGTGGATAGGTATTTCAACCATCAGTTAGTCTGATTACTTCACTTCGAAGAGCCCTTGGTCAATATTCGTTTTTCAGGATGACACTCAATTTGCTTGGAGTGAAGGCAGTTCCACTCCGCACTCGATCAGAAGACGGTTTTACGCCTTCTGTTGAACGCTGTCGCGAACTAATTACCCCCAAAACCAAAGCCATTGTCCTCATTTCGCCAAACAATCCAACAGGAGCGACCTACTCCCCATCGCTTATAGCATCATTCACCAGCCTTGCCCGCGAGAAGAGCGTCGCGCTCATCATTGACGAAACCTACCGCGACTTCATCGTCACCGGAGCGCCTCCCCATAGCCTCTTCTCGTCACATTCAGCCGACCCATGGCGGAGCACCTTCATCCACCTCTTCTCCTTCTCCAAATCCTACTGTCTTCCCGGACACCGCCTCGGCGCTATCGTAGCCTCGCCCTCTTTTCTCGCATCCGTGCGCTCTGTGCTCGACACGCTGCAGATCTGCCCCCCGCGCCCGATCCAGCTCGCACTGGCGCCGCTCCTCCCGGGCCTGCGCACATTTGTGAAGGAGACGGCGGAGCGCCTGCATGCGAGGCATGTGCTTTTCAAAGAGCGTCTGCCGCCGCGCTGGCGCGTCGGAGCGCAGGGAGGGTATTTCGCGTTTGTCCGGCACCCGTTTATCGGGGTGAAGGCCGCGGATGTGAGCCGGCGGCTTGCGGAGGAGGTCGGGGTGGTCACTCTGCCGTCGGGATTCTTCTCGGAGGAGACGAGGACGGATGAGGCGGAGGTTGGTGAGGTTGATGTTGATTGGAGGAACGTGGAGTTGGACAGAGAGGTGGAAGAGGAGGACAGGTGGATACGGTTTTCGGTTGCGAATGTGGACGATGAGAAGGTGAAGAAGGTGTGTCAGCGGTTGGGATCGTGCGAGGATGTTTTTGGATGGAGACTTGAGAATAGTGTGTAAGGTACGAAATGAACGTCTTAGTTCTAGGGGTTTGCAATTGATTTGTGTAGTTTGGGCAAAGCCTGCAATATTCTACCGCATTTCAGTTTTCCAAATTATTGCAGTATGCACATGTTGGAGGTAAGTATTCTGGAGAACTTGAAGAGGCGGGCCATTCATTGACAATACGAATTATTCGGCGTATTGTCAAAAGAAATCATCAAACTGATTATCAGGAGCAAGGATGACAAGCAGACAAATGTTCATTGAAGATGTTGCAAAGCAAAGTTGACGTTGACTGGGGAAAGATTAGATTGATAGAAATAGACGAACGGCCGGGGCCGCGATAGAAGTCCGCTTGGCGTGCACACAACGCTAACACACACTTCGACTCGTACCATTTACTGCGACACAAGGGCGAATTCTGGACAAACCTTGACAAGGTTTGGTTGCGTTATTTAGAGTGTTCACTGTCTGCTGGCTGCTGAGGTGTGTTATTCCTCGCATTACTTGTCCTGATGTACTGACATCCTGACAAGCGCTCCTAGATTTTGCACACGTCATCTACTGTGGAACAGCACATCCGCCTATTGTGCAGTCAGTATGGCCGATATGGATGAATCTGTCAGGCTTGCGATTATGGAAGCACTAGAACAACAGCTCCGGGAACGAGAGGCGAACCTTGTTGAACTGCGAAACAAAGTGCACCAGTTCAACATGCAAGCAATCCGCATCCGTGTCCAGTTTACTGACTGCCTACCCCCGGAAATTGTGGCAGAGATCTTCGAATTTTGCATACCCGACGTCAATTATGTGTCATCGAAATACAAGCTATCTGCTCCGTTGGTCCTTTCGGCCGTCTGCAGGAGTTGGCGAGACATAGCACATTCAACGCCTCGACTCTGGAACGTCCTTCCTCTTTATCTTCGGGATTCGGACTCTGGTCCGTTACCTGGTCCCCTCCTCGTCAAAGAGTGGATAGGCCGTGCAGGCCAGCTTCCGCTCTCAATATATTTCTCCGTATTCGAAGCTCTTGATGGTCCAGAGAATTTGGGTGTTGCTGTCCAGATAATCAATGTCTTCAACCAATACTCTATTCGCTGGCGAGATCTCAAGTACGGAGGTCCGCCGTCACTGCTCTCCCACTTTTCGAGCGACATGCAAGGCCTTCCCCAATTGCGCAGCCTTAGCCTTGAGACTCGGAGTCGGGGACCTGATCAAGGCATAACGACATACGACGAACCACTCAAGCTACGTCCTAAAAAACTTAAGGCGCTTACGATTCTTGCAATTATTCCCCACACGTTGGACTTTGACTGGTGTCACCTCACGCAACTAGATATATCATTTGTCGCACTTGCCGATTACTTCGAGGTTCTCCGTAGAGCACCCCTCCTCACAAAATGCTCGTTTAGATGGGAAGCTACACACTATACAACGCGTCACGAACTCCCACCAAAATCCATTGTATGCTCCGGCATCAGGAGTCTTTATATCAGTGCTCCTCTATATGAGAAGATTATTGAACGTTTGATATGTCCTTCGTTGAAGGATCTCAAGCTCCTGAAATTTTATAACAGAACGGTCGAAATGCCCCTCATTGTCGATTTCCTCCGAAAATCCGGCTGTTCTTTGGAGGTTCTATCGCTTGAGGACAAGGTGAATTTATCTCAATCGCACATGGCCTTATTATGTCAAGCAATACCAAGCCTGCAGATCCTGCATCTAGAATTATCGCTAGCTTCAGCACCAAGTCATTTCCTGAAGCTCCTCGCAGCGCTTGCGACTATTGATGGACAAATAACACCTCAGTATCTTCCCTCCCTTTCTTCCCTATACTTTGCCCAGGACACGTTCTACGATTGGAAAATACTCCCTGATGTTTTTGGTACTTCCGCCCTACGTCCAACTGAACGCCATAGACATGCGCTCAAGAAGGTCAAAATCAGACTCACGGCACTACATGGGAGTCACATCAATTCAGGCCGACAAGTAATTTATGATATTGAAGAAGAGACGCTGAAGAGAATGAACTGGTTGGGAGAGTCGGATGTGTTGTGGGATTTGGATGATACTATACGATTTCGACGAGTCATTCGTACCTCGGATCAGTGATGAGCAGAGTTCGCTGGATAGTTGTTTCACAACTCAGTGTATATTGCATACCAGTATGAAGAGACAACGGGTGGTGGTGTTGACAACGAGGTTCGAGTTGAAATTGAAATTATTGAGTTGAAAGCTGGCGTCATCGCTGGGTGAAACTCCAGTACGATGGTCCCTTACATCTGGCAGCAAACTTCCTAGGAGATCTTCCGCGCTTACACACTCTCCACCTATTCAGCCCTGGCCGTTTCTGGGGAGAACCCGAAGTCGCGTTCAGGCTGAATGCCCCAAAGCTACATACGATGATGCTAGTTGGGCACGTTTTCAGTAGAATACAACTCGATTGGCATACCGTCAGGAAAGTCGAAATGGAATTAGCCACTCTCACCGAATGCATAGAGCTCCTCAACCAAGCGCCTCATCTGGCGCATTGTGTCTTGGGACCACTCCGCCGCGAGGCAGACTTTGACGCATTCCCCCCACATCCCATCCGGATTGTCCTCCCCGCAATGGACCATCTCGTGATGTGTGCTCCCCTGCATGAGGGGATCTTGAGCCGCGTAATGATGCCCTCTTTAAAGACTTTGGTGCTCGATTATACCGGCGGACACTTCGATCTGCCCCTTCTCCTCGACTTTTTACGGGAGTCGAACTGTTCATTGGACACCTTATCCCTTTCGTACGTAAATCTATCTGAATCGGATATCGTTGCAGTGTGCGAGAAGGTACCCACGTTGAAGTCTCTTTACTTGAAATTGGAAGACGCATCGTCGCCAAAAGGCATCTTGGCATGCCTCGCAGAGTTATCTACCGTTGATGGGAAATCGGAGCCCCGATATCTTCCCCACCTCACTTGGCTCAATTTGGCCTATGATGCATTTGATGATTGGAATATGCTCCCTGATATATTCGCTGCTTCGCCTTCTGACACCAAACACCAGAGAGAACACTGCAGGCCCGCCCTCCAAACCATCATCATGACCGTATTTCCACAAGCGACGATGGACGATAAGGTGTTGGTGTATAAGATTGGCGAAGAGACATTGATGAGGATCCTGCGGTTAAGGGAGGCGGGTGTGAAGTGGAAGATATGGTTTGGTCAAAATAGAATTGACATGCTTCGCCTTGCAATTGAGGGTTATGGTATACCATACGTGTATGAATGATACAAGTTACAGTCGCGACTCCCGATATGTATTATGAACATCCTCTTATAAAATATAGTTATGTTTTCAAGCATACTTCTTCACGTCGTCCGCAGAAGGTCCGGCGGGTTCGTCCGATGCTGCAAGGTTGCATTGGTGGAACGCGCGGACTTGATCAGGCTTGAATGCGCCGACGACGGTGTGCAGAACGCCGCGGTTGTGGAACAAGACAAAATCGTTTTCTCGCCTGCAAAGATAAGCTTTGTTAACTTTGAGGTCAGTAATTCAATAAAAAAAGGGACTTGCCAGTCATGGGGGTAAACAAGCTGAGAAAAATTATGATCAATTGAGTCCTTGGTCAAAAAATTAGACAAACGCACCTCGGGTGCGATTCCAGGCCTTTGCATCTGATAGAGGAGTCCTCTAACTTCTTTGAGATCAGTGATATGAGCACCATCCGGATACAGAGCACCCTCGCGACTAGCGCCTTCAGGTAGCGGGTCGATAATCAGCTCACGCGCACCGCAAGGATGAACCTCGAAGTGCAGCCCTCCAGTGACGGGATTCTTCCAGAGCTATAAATAGATCAGCCCTGTAGCGCTCCTCCTGAACCGAACAGCACGCACCACCGGGAAGACCTTCACTTTCGCCTCGTTCCACTCCGGGAGCTCGTCGAGCGGCAGCTCCAGCCCCTCCGACTCGATCCCGAGGCCGGTGGACATCGCGTGCGCCGGGGCCATCCACACATACGGGTGCGGCGCATACCGCACCCGCGCGCGCACCGCGACGCTCTTCAGCGCCCGCGGCAGGATCTCGAACATCGTGCGCCCCGACACGAACGCCGTCGTCCCGAGCGGCACGGCGAGCGCGTCCCCGGTGCCGTCGTCGTACCGGCACACCTGCGCCGCGCCGGCGGGCACGGTGAGCCCGTAGAGCGTGGTCACCCTGGGCGGGTTCAGGTCGTAGAGCGCGGCGTCGATGTGCCAGCGGTAGAAGCGGGTCTCGCCGCGCGCGGCGTCTTCGGGGGAGACGACGGTCTTGTGGAAGGTGGTGTGGCTGGGGTGCTTGAGGCGCGCCTCGGCGAGGCCCTCGTGGTTGTAGACGGTGCCGTTGCCGATGAGCTGCACCTGCGGGACGGAGGGGATGGTCTTGAGGTCGGGGTGCAGGATGGACTTCTTGGTCTCGCCCGTCTTGTTGTTTCCGTGGCCGTAGCTCTCGGATTGGGGATCGAATGCCTGCAGCCTGCGTTGGTGTTTGAAGGATAAGATGTCCACAATGTGCGTACCTTGGTGAGGGCATATTGCTGCACAGGGGTAACCTTTGCGTCTCTAAATAAGAGTGCACCATGCTACTCATTGGCGTTATGAGACGAGACGATGCATGACATAGATACTGTTGTGATAACGTACCTTGTACAGCGCCTCTTCGATCTCCTTGAACTGTTCAGGGGTGAATTCCGCAGGATTGACTCCCTTGACCTCTCTACCAAAGTCAGCAAACTTTGAAGCGTCGGCTGATGCGGGCAGAGGAAGAGGAATTAGTTCGATAGCCATTGATATCTACGTATCAGTCGATGGGGAGGAAGCTTAAGTGCGAGCAAGATCCGCATCATACCGTGGATGTTAGCTATTTATTGTGCAGTGGCATAGATTAGATGCCGCATGCACTCCATATGTCATCGACAGCGGAGATCTAGAAATGAATCAGCTATCGTCACGAGGAAGATAACAGAGCCCAAATACCTGGGCGTCAAATCTTAGTCTTCAAGCCGCCGAGCCCAGATTCTACTTTTACGTTTGATAAGAGTCCAGACGCGAAGCTCTTATCATCTGGCTGACCAGAAAGGCGACCATAATCTTATTTTACACTCCATCTCAGTGTCTTTCCGACTCTCAAAGCACTTGCTCAAGACACAACTCAATGACATTTACATCGCGCTCAACATTAGTATCAAAGTCGCATACTCATGCTCTGGGACCAGGAAGCCTGCGCAAGGCGCACGAGCGCATCATCAAAATAAAGATAACGCGGGCGGGACTTGCGTATTATGTGCGAATAGTCGATTCACACTGGTTCATACAGTTCATGGATTTTTGGCGGGGATGCATATGCATAGAGCGATATAATGGGTGACATACAAGCATCCTGCATGCCGGAAGCGTGATGGAAACAAAGCAGAGGGAAAAAGCGTAGATCGTATTCCATCTAGATTGTTGTCTCGTAAGGAACAGGAACGATCGTCTGGGGAGCGTTCTGGGCGGTGGAAACGGTGCGAGATTCCCGGGGGAGGGCGGGGATGCGGCGGAGGTTGATGCGCTCTGAACAACATGAATAGATCCGTAAGAATCATAATCCCAGAGGAATCTGCGATATAGCGACTCACCGCCCTTCTCCTTTGCAATAACATGCGCCTCGTGGTTAGCCTTCACTCGGTCCAAGAACTCCTGACGGCATTTTGAGTGACGGACGTGCTCGACGCGGAGGTTCACTCGCTTCTCGATGTAGCGGTTACCGACAACCTTGTAAACGATGACGCCGACGGCGCTGGGGGTGACGTTGTAGACGATTCCGGTACGTCTACAGACATTCAACATCTGTTGTTAGGCATACAATAAAAGAAGGATTGACTGGAAACATACCCATGGTAGTATTTGTGGGGCATACCCTTTTGCTGAGCGGCATTGGCCTTGATGTCAACGATGTCTCCCACATGGTAGTTGATCAAGAAGGTGGACAGCTTGACGGGGCCGTGGTCTGCACAAGGTCAGAGGTCCGCACTCCTGAATCAAGAAACTTTGGGCGTACCCTTAAACCCCCGCTTGAACATGTGGCGCGTACGCGCGCGGTAACCAAAGGAGTGCGGCATCTTGAGGACTGCGCGTCGGACAGATCATCAGCATGGTCGGCGGCGGCGACGACGGGGAGCATACGTACATCAGGCGTTGGCGATGTCCTATACGATGTCCAGAGCAAGCAGAATTGGGTGTGGCCCGGCAAATTCCGGGTGGCTGGCGGGGTGCTGTATAGTTGCGGCTGTGCTGAGCCTATTCTATTTGTCCTTCTTTGGCTGGCCCACCCAATTGGAAGCGTCGAGCTCGTTTTCCGCCGAATCCACATCATCAAGACCCCTCGTCGCCGCCAACATGCCCAGGTAATGTCCTCGTCGTCGTTCGCAGTGCTTAGCGTATTAATGGCTGTTACAGGGCCCCGAGGAACCACAGCAAGACGTGAGTCTGATATAACTTTCTTCAAGATCCACACTATGTGGAGGGTGTAGCAGTTGTGCTGACAAGCCAATGCTCCCCATGTTACTTTGTAACTCTATAGCTACAAGGTCCCCCGTCGTCCTTTTGAGTCGGCGCGCCTCGATGCTGAACTGAAGGTATGGCGCACCCAATCCCATTTTCTCAGGCTTTATCTCATACACGGGATGCTAGCTCGCCGGAGAATACGGTCTCCGCAACAAGCGCGAGATCTGGCGCATTGCCCTTATCCTTTCCAAGATCCGTCGTGCCGCCCGTGAGCTTCTCAAGCTCGATGCCAAGGACCCCAAGCGTCTCTTCGAGGGTAACGCCCTTATCCGCCGTCTCGTGCGCATCGGTGTGCTCGACGAGACCCGCATGCGTCTCGATTACGTGCTTGCCCTGAAGATCGAGGATTTCTTGGAGCGCAGGCTGCAAACCCAAGTGTTCAAGATCGGTTTGGCTAAGAGCATCCACCACGCCCGTGTCCTAATCAGGCAAAGGCACATCCGGTGCGTAGCTATCTTTTCTGCTCATTTTCATCTGCTGATTTTGTGTTCTGCCGCCAGTGTTGGCAAGCAAATGGTCAACGTCCCATCGTTCGTCGTTCGTCTCGACTCCCAAAAGCACATTGACTTCGCCCCCACCTCTCCCTACGGAGGAGGCCGTCCCGGACGTGTCAAGCGCAAGCGTGCCGCCGCTGCCGCCAAGAAGGAGGAGGGCGGTGACGAAGAGGATGAAGAGTAAATTAGTCGCTATCCACTCATCACACTCTCATCTCCTTGTTGTACTGTATGCCATCGATTCTATGCTATCATGCTGCATGCTTCTCCATTCCTTTTCGAGGATTATTTTTTTATTACATTTGAATCGGTGTCTAAACTATCCTACTTGCCAAATTGTTTCCAGAACAATTTGAGTGCTATGCTTTAGTGCGGACCTTTGGCAGGTTCAAAGACGGGGAGAGGGTGTGCTTCTGTGTTCAACACATACCCTGAAAATCATACATGTTAATGCTTTGATCTGCGACATGAAGGAACGACTCACGATCCAGAGGTATCACGTCAGAACTTGCAAATAAGAGATACAGATACTTCAGTGTCTCGCTCTAAAAATCCCATTAGCTACAAAACCCCAACGCCAGCAAGGACAAACGCACCAAGAAGAACGTCTCCATCTTATCCTCCAGGCGCGCTGGATTCTCGTCGACGTTGATGATCGTCGCGTACCCGCCGCCCTCGACGCGGCAGTGCCTCTCGATGGCCTGGAATATCCGCCAGCCGTGGTCGCGGTAGAGCTGGTCGCCCGTGAGGCGGTACGCGAGGAAGAGCGACTCGACGGTTTCGGGGCGCAGCATGTAGCGCGCGTCGTAGGGCGGGAATTCGCCGATTCTGGGGCAAGGCGTTAGGTGAGCGAGGGGGTGGGGGAAGGGAGTATCAAGCGGGTGGACAGCTTACGCAGCGCCTTTGATGTACCAATCCGGGGGTGCGTTCGGCAGGACGTCCATCCCGTCGCTGGGCACTCTGAAGTAGACGATTTCAGGCGATAGCCCGCTATATAAGGATCCGTCAGTCAGTCAGCGTCCTCTGCTCGCGGCACATGTTACTTTGGGACGAACGCACGTTGCGGTATCATGCGTATTCATGCACGTCTTGACAAGCTCCACGCCCGTCTGCCAATCGCGCTTGCCCCTCTCAGAAGCTCTTCCGGTCGCGGGGGCACGGAGACGGCTGCGTCAGTGCGCCGGTGCGTGTGGCGCCCAGCATGAGAGAACCGCCGAGGAAGCAGACGAGGTGGTCTTGCTTCGGTGTGAGGCGCCATACCCTTTGGGTTGATGCGTGTCAGTGTCATGATAGTAGGTCTGGTAAAGCGCGCTTACAGTTCGCCCTGTGGTCCGTTTTCGGCGACGAGCTCGGATGTATAGGTCATTTTGTTGCCCATGCTCTTTTGGACGAGGTGGTTGTGGATACCGTCCATGGCGTCGTCGTACATCTGGTGATGGGTTAGTTTGGAGTGTATAAGGTGTGGGATGTTACTGCCTCACGATAAATGTCTTCCGAATTATTCTGATACGTTGATTAATGAATAAATTCCGGCCAAAGAAATTTGAGGATCTGCTTACAGTTTGGAGATATTGTTTTCTATTCAAGTGACGGAAGTTAGAATGCTGCACCTGAAGATATACATTAGACTTACAGGAGGTATTCGTAGAACGAGTCGCCACGGAGCCAAGACGAATAGTAGACGTCTCGTATTGTCCGTTGTCGATGCTGTAAATCCTAAGTAAAGAAGTGGTCGAGAAAGAAAGTCAGAGTACTGACTTCATGAATATAGAAGCCAATCCATGGGGAAGACGAGCGCGCTTGATAACTTGCATGACCTGCACTGAACTGAGCAATATGGCCATTGCCAAAACCCAATTTGAACGCACTTTAACAACCGCCTTCCAATAATCCTCGTTCCGGTTAGGTAGCTCAGATATCGGAACTCCAATTGGAGGGTTCCGATCTCGGCAATGCTGGACAGCCCCGGAAAGTCGTCGGTGTGGTACCCCTTCTGCTGCGCGAGGTTGATCACAGGCAGTGGTATGCCGAGGTCCGTTTCGAATGCAGGCATCATCCGGTCCGCGAGGTCGATGGCCTTCTCGAGATACAGAGAATCATTTCCTGAAAGGTGGTATGTGGACAGTAGGCCGCCGAGTACCCGAATTGTCGTCTAACCAGCCCGGTGAGCTGGCAAAAGGGTCTCAAATTGTATGGAACGTACCTCGAATGTGCTGAACCTATCATCTCGGTCGAATGTGAGCTTCTCCGCAACCCACTTTCTCGCGCGTATGTATTCGTCTTGGAGGCCCATTATTTGCATGGTGTCCAGCACATCGACAACCATGTACCCTATGCCTCCCGCTTCTGTGAGGTTTGAGCCTCTTTTGTCGATGGGGTGATATTCATCGTCGCCCATAGCGTCTCGTTCTGGAGAAACAGGATCCTCGTTAGCCGCCATAATCCTGCGCTGCCAATAGACCTCACCATATGCATGCCATGAATGCTACGCATAACGTCAATCCCAAGGTTCTTTCTGGCACTAGTAGATTATAACGAACCTTGAAAGCTGAGACGATAGCGTTGCGTTTTGGAACATCCGCTGGAAGGAATGTTTTGGGAGACTGATGAGCTACCGGAGCTGCATCATAGTGGTCCGAAAACCCAATCCACTCGTCAATAAAGGATGCAACGATTGCAGGATTCTAAATGTAATAGAGCAAATTTAACTCCCCGCCCACGGAAGCTCAGAGAGTACGCACCAAATATAGATATACAGCAATAGAGAGTAATACAGGTATCCAAAGGATCGTTGACGACAATGAAGAGGTTGGACTGCCAGCGTTCGCGCCCTACGCCATGTTAAGAATAGACAATTATGATGATGAGAGCCTTGTTCCCTTCGGGGTGACATTGACACGGAATGACAGACCTCTTTTCGTTTTTTCTGGGTATCGGTGGCCTTGTTTGTAGGAGGATCCTTCCTCAACTTCCTGCGCTGGCGAGAATCACTCATCAGACCAGCCGTTGTCGTCGTCAAAAGTTGGAGTGGGTTACGATCATTTCCTGCTTGCCGCTGTCTCTCTCGACGCCGAGCATTGACCCGCGTTCTCACGTGGTATTGATCATGATCGAATGATCGTCACCAATGTTGAAAACGTTGAACGTTAACTTGAACGTTTGAACAGGTTTGAACTCGTACCCAGCTTGAGCTCGTACCAACCGTCGAAGCCCTCTGACCAGAATCTCGTCATACTGACTCACCGTGCACTTCTGAATGATTATAGCGATGATCTTATGACGCCCGTATTTATTGGCAAAATCTCATGCCACGCACGAGCTGCTATGACTCGACTCCGCCTCCGATGTTGCCATCATAAATCCCTTTCGAACGACTCCAATACAATTGCTGTGCAACTGGACCTTCCTACATAAACGCCATGGACGGACTCATCGATTACACTGCACTATCCTCACCTCAAAAGTAGCACAACACAACTTATGGATGTTACTTTCCAAAAATACGGAGGCGCCCTCGCTCTCGTCGGACCAGCTGTGGACAGCTTCGCCCATACCACTATAAACTCCAACAGTATCCCAAACCAAAATCTTGTCCCTCTCACCTCAGGGTACCACATCACCGTCATTACGAAAGACGAGCTACGAAGCCTTATGCCGGAACAACACCTCCAAGTCAAGTCCGTCAAACCCGACACCCGACATATATTCTCAGCGGGACTTGGAGGGAAACCACACGCCGGAGCCTACTGGGTCGTCATCATCTGGGCTGCGGGGCAGCAGATTCGGAAACAGCTGGGGCTGCCTCCTAAACATTTCCACATCACACTCTCCGCCGCCGATGTACACGACGTGGACAAAGGCGTCGGGTCCCTTCTACTCGAGGAACAACTCCCCTCGATTCATAGTGTCGAATTCCTGGACCATACCGCATTCACCTTGTATTCTTTTGGGCAGCATGAAATTGCTCTGGATTATTGCTCCCGACTTATTCTTCTGGATTCCACCTCCTACAAAGGTTTTTTGAGAATCGCAGACATCTGGCTGATCAAGGATCAGGTCAAGTTAGCTATGCTGGCCTATGCCTGTGCGTATCAGCGCACGGCAGACGACAAACTCAAGAAATACTGCTTGAAGAAGCTCGTTGAATGCTCAAAGGGAACGGAATGGGGTGCCGTCTTTCAGGAGCACGAGATGACGCAGATCGACGAATTCAAGATCATTTCATCTTTTTTGCTACTCCTATGGTCTGCCGACCTAAAAGAGGCGCTCAGCGATCTGAAACTAGCGCCTTCTTTGCTTTTAGAACCACGACAATCACTATATATCCCTTCGCCTTTGAGATCGCCAGATACGTACAAACTCCCCCGATTTTTCCGTTGGATGGTCCCATTTCACCTAGCGGTAATGTCGACGCCGCGCAATGAAGACGATATCACAGCGCTTTCTGCTCCGTATCTCGGTATACGACATGTGTTAACGCTCACAGAAGAGACACCATTACCCGCGTCTTGGTTCAGCAACAAGGGGATCACCAACACCTTCCTTCCCATCCCCAACTTCCATCCGCCGTCGATCGAACAGATGGATCTCATCATAAAACTAGTCGACGACTCGAAGAAACGTCCACTTCTCATCCACTGCGGAGGTGGCAAAGGACGCGCAGGGACGGTGATCGCCTGTTATCTAGCAGCATTCGGATTCCAAAAACCTATTGCAGACCAAGACCACCCAGAAATGACCGCTGTTGAGGCTATATCAACACTGCGTTCTCTTCGGCCTGGGAGCTTAGAAACCTCTCAGCAAGAGGCCTTCGTTTCGAAGTGGTGCAGCACAATCTGGAAGCGCCAATCAGTCTATCCCGAAGTGCAGTCGGAGCCTCCGCCGTGCCCGATGGAGGTCGAAGGCAAGCTGACGCGGGACTGCGATTTGGTGATGCTCGTCGGCCTCCCGGGATCTGGCAAATCGTGGTTTTCGAATTCCCTGCTTGCGCGAGAGCCGGCGAAATGGCTCCGCATCTCGCAGGACGACTCCGGCAGCAGGGACGCATGCGAGACAGAGATCAGCCGCGCTCCCAAGGGCAAGCACGTTCTCCTGGACCGCTGCAACACGTCCGCCGCCGATCGGAAGCTCTGGATGCAGCTGGCGTCCAACTGGTGCGCGTCCCCGATCTGCGTGTGGTTCGACTATGGCAGGGAGCTGTGCACGTCGCGGGCGCAGATGCGCGCCGGCCATCCGACGCTGCCGCCGGGGAGTCGCGTGCGCAATGCGGTGGAGCAGATGCAGAAGATCTTCGTAAGGCCGGCGCTTGGGGAGGGGTTCAAGGCCATTGTTGTCGTGCGTTCGATCGCGGCTGCTCAAGAGGCGATTCTGCGGCTTTCAACTCCATTGACGATGTACAAGTTTCCGCGGACGCCCCATCTGATTGATGTTGGTGCAGCGACTTCCGACGATGTTCATGTCGACATTTCTTCGCTTACTGATATGCGCGGCCACGTCGTCATCACCGAGAAAATCGACGGCGCGAATATGGGCTTTTCACTCTCTTCGGATCGTTCTCGCATTCTAGTCCAAAACAGGTCGCACTACGTCAATTCCTCCACTCATGAACAGTTCAAAAAACTTGGGTTGTGGGTCGAACTACACGAGGAAGAGCTGCGACACATCCTTGACCGCGATCCTTACTTCCCCGAACGCTACATTTTGTACGGTGAATGGATGTTCGCGACGCATTCCATTCCTTACGCGGAACTCCCGGACTACTTTATCGCCTACGACATCTTCGACCGATCGACCCAATCCTGGGCGGACACGAAGGCTTTGCATGCCCTTTTGAATAGTACAACAATAAACTCAGTGCCTGTTCTTCATGAAGGGAGCATGCCCGCGGAGGCAGAGCTGTTGCAGATGGCTCAGAAGCAATCGCAGTTCTATGATGGGCGGGTGGAGGGGATCTATGTGAAGGTCGAGGTGAATGGCCAGATCAAGTCTCGCGGAAAGGTTGTCAGGAGTGATTTTATTGCTGGAAACGAGCATTGGACGCGAGGCGGTATTCGGGTGAATACTTTGCGCTTAAGTGCTGAATCAGATCCCTAGCTATGCTTATATGTTTTGTTGGTAGCATTCTGATGCCTCAGAAATGTTGTGCACCCATACGAGGATATTAGAATTATTCCATGGGATTGTACAGCTATAAAATAGAGAATACAGTGGAATTCATTTGTAAAGTCTTCGCGAGCTTTCCAAAGACTTGTGACTCTCAAATTCCTTGCGTAGGATTCCAGGTCAATAAACCCTTGTAATGATCACTTGCATTCTAATGGATGCTATTATAGAACTGCGTTGCAAATGTCAGAAGTGTCCCGAACATTTTATGGTGTTTTATGACATTGTGATAAAGCTTCTATTACCCTACGTTTGTGACCAGTGTATGGGATCTTAACAGAACTTATAAGATTCCTTCGCCAAGTGTAGAGGGCGCTTTTCTTGGCGATGGGGTTGCGGGGAATCAGTGGGCACAGATTAGATTAGATTGTCCATCAGATAGCTGATGGATCCGTGATAAAACATTTGCACCAGAATCGTACGGTTCCCATCCTCTCCTTCCACCAGCTCTATCCCACAATGTCTGCCCCATCCTACTCCCTCTTCTGCATGGGCAACCCCCTCCTTGACATGCAAGTCAGGGACGGCGAGGCCCTCCTCGAGAAGTACGGCCTGAAGGCCAACGACGCCATCCTCGCGGAAGAGAAACAGGCCCCCATGTGAGCATTCTGAAACCACAATCCGCGACCGACGTCAAGGCTTATGGATCCTTGCTTTATCGGATAGCTACGAGGAAATCGTCACCAAGCACGAAGTTGTCTACGTCGCTGGAGGCGCCGCCCAAAACGCCGCTCGTGGAGCTGCAGTACGTGTATCTGAATTGCTACTCTCATTCCGGCGCGTTAAATCTTCTGCGCAGTATGTCCTTCCACCCGGATCCGTCGTCTACACTGGCGCTGTCGGTGACGACGACCTAGCCGAGCAGCTCAAGGCCGCCAACAAGCGCGAGGGGCTCGACGAGGTCTACCAGGTCAAGGCAGGCGAGAAGACGGGTGCTTGTGCTGTTGTAATCACCGGCCACCATCGGTGTGTATCTGAGAATAAATTCTGCTTTTGAATAATCTAATACCCCAATTTGTAGCTCGCTGGTGACCACCCTGCGCGTGGCCGAGAAGTTCGATCAGTCGCACTTGTCGTCCCCAAAAGTTGCGCCTCTCATCGACCAAGCCAAGTTCTTCTACGTCGAAGGCTACTTCCTCACCCACGGCGTCGAATCCACCGTCGAGCTCAGCAGCAAGGCCTCCGCCGCTGGAAAGGTACGCATCTCCCCCCATAGAGAACGCTCTGGCCCAGTACCTGACGCGCTCCGTGATCCGCTTCGCAGACCTTCGTCCTGAACATCTCCGCGCCGTTCATCGCGCAGTTCTTCGGCGCGCAGCTGCACCGCGTGCTGCCGTACACGGACGTCGTCATCGGCAACGAGTCCGAGGCCGAGGCGTGGGCGAGCGCGAACGGGCTCGCGGACACCAAGAACCTCGCGGGCATCGCGCGCGCGCTCGCGCTCCTGCCCAAGGTCAACCCGTCGCGCCCGCGCACGGTCGTCATCACGCACGGCGCGGAGAGCACCATCGTCGTCACCGCGGACAAGCCGGATGAGCCGAAGACGTTCCCCGTCAGCGCGCTCGCGGCGTCGGAGATCGTAGACACGAACGGCGCGGGCGATGCGTTTGCGGGCGGGTTCCTCGGCGCGCTCGTCGCGGGCAAGGCGCTGGACGAGGCGGTGACGGCCGGACACGCGCTTGCGCGTGCCTGCGTGCAACAAGTGGGTTCTTCCCTCTCCGAATACGCGTCCTGTTAACTCACGATGATTGATATTACCAGGTTGGACCCCAGTACCCCTGGCCCAAGGTCAACATCCTCTAAGCGCCCCGACGCCAGCAGGACACAGTCATTCAACAGGAAGCGCCCGATAGCCTGCTCGCACGATATCTGACCGTCGCAAGAACTTCTCAACAAGTTCGCGAGAGCTTTTTCAACAGAGCTCGATAGGGCTTTTCAACAAGGTTCACTCACACAGGAGGACGCACGCGCGGACGCGGCTGGCGTCGTTCCGGATGCGTAGGATACTGTTTTACATATGTAGATTGGAAAGCATGTAGGGTATTGGTTTTGGATGTAGATTGCGCGCTGCACGCGATGCGTGACGTTGGATAGCGACCGATGATGAACGGCCAGTACGACGACCGTGCCAATAAGAAATGAACCTAATACAAAGTGAGCGTCAAATCGAACGCCGAGAAGAACAAGAATTAAGCATGGTGTGACATAGTGTATAAAATAGTGCGAGAATAAAAAATGAGCAACCCAGTCGTTGTAATTTATGGAGCGTACTACTGCTACTTGACCTGTGTTCCAGATGTGATTAGCTTCGATGGGATATGGAGCTAAGTTACAATTAATGAATGGCGCATGTTTCATTGTCCGATAAGAATCGAATACTTAAAACCCGGGAAAAGCGTGAAGAAATGACGGTAGAGGGGGAAATGGAGTAAGGAAAGAAACAGAGGCGGAGAATTATGCATGCAAGAAGGGATATATATTCGAGAAGAGAAATTCAACATCAAGGGATCGTCAGGGTGGTGGGGATTCTGCAAGTGATTCCTAAGGTAAAAGGCGCAAAACGAGTTGGTTGAGAAAGAAAGAAAAAACGCCGCGTACTTGAACTCACCTGTGTCAACAGCTCAGCTTTTAGTTCAGAAAACGTCAGCAAATACCAAAGCACAAGACAAGCAGGGACCGCATACCGGGATTCAGCATCGGCTCTCCATCCTCTGTCAGTATATGTTCCATAGGCTCCGGCCGCCGAAACGACAGCGACCCATACCCATGCAACCCGCCCATCCCATCCTCCATGCCCCGCTCCACATCCATCGCCTCCTCCTCCCCCGCGTTCCCCGCACCGTCGCCCTCCGCCTCCCGCTCGCGCAGCCGCCGCTCCTCCGCCTCCCTCTCCCGCTGCCGCTTCTCCTCCGTCTCCGCGGCCTGCAGCAGCACCGCCTGCACCGCCGCGACGACGTCCGCCGCCGTGAGCTCCGCGCCGCCCTCGAGCGCGGGGTCGATGCACGACGCGATACCGGAGTCGGAAAGCGACGCGGACGAGTTCGGCGGCTCCGTGCGCGCGGTGCTGCTGCTGCCCGCGGACGGGCTGCCGCCGGCGCTGTGGTACAGTGGGGGCGGGGGCGGCTGCGGCGGGGGCGAGCGGCCGGTGTGGTACGCGTTCGTGTGCGGGCGGTAGTGCGGGGAGGGGTAGTACATGGACATCGTGTAGCCGATGGCGCCGACGTTCGGGGGGAGGGGCCCGTTCTGCCAGGGCGGGGGGTACTCGGGCCATGGCGGGCCTGTGCGTACGGACGATGTGGGGAGGCCGAGCTGCGCTGGGCGAGGGGGATGTAGGCTTTGATGATGTGGGGTTGAGGACAGCGGCTAAGAAGAGGAGAAATGCAACGTACGGGTTGTGGTTGCGGTGTGCGAGCGGTAGTAGCTTGAGGGTCCGGAGCTTGTGGGTGCTCCTTGGTAGGTCTGGACGGGAAGGCTGGTCGCCTTTTCCTTTCCTTTCAGTGAGGAGGGTGTTCCGCTGCGACTTCGGCTGTCGTCGTCGTCCTTGCTGCCCTCGATGGGTTCTATCACGACCCCATGGTGTCTGATAGGCGTCAATAGAGCACACACGTCTAAAAGAGTGGCACTCACCTCGATTTCTGGTGTCTCCTCAGCGCATCCGTCTAACACCTCACAATTAGTATATAGCACCTCAGAACAGCAAGCAGCACGACATTACCCGCGTGAAATTCGCATCGCATTGCGGGCAGGCACTGCATACAGATCAGCGGGGGGCGCACGCAGAGGAGGAGGGGCGCACGCACAAACTGGGCATGGAGTGCAGCTTCGTCGTCCGCTGATGGCGCTTGAGGTCGGCCTCGCGCGCGAACTGCTTGTTGCAGCCGTTGATCTTGCACGGCCAGACGCCGGTGGCGACGGGCTTCTTGCGCTGCGCGCGCTTCTTGAGCGACGAGGACTCGCCGGGGCTCGCTGGCGGGTCGGCCATATCAGGCGCGGCGCCCGCGTCGGGGTGGAGGAGGTAAGTGGGCTGCCAGACACTCACGGGCGTGCCGTCCGCTCTGACCATGGAGCGGCGGAGGGCAGGCCTGAGCGCGGGCGGTAGCTGAACAATCCTGATTATGGGCGTCCACGCGGTGGCACGGCCGTGGTCGGTGCTCGTCGTCGGGCTAGGTGGCGGGGATGCTCTAAGGGCGTCTGTCGGCGTCTGTTTGCATCCAAGGCCCTCATATTCAAACCCAGCAATTGCTCAGTCTAAGCGCAAGATCAGTCGTCAATTGATCGTCAAAGGTTGTCCAAAGGCCCCGGGAAGCTCCTGCAAAAGCTTATCCAGATTTTTGTCCAATTTTACAGTGTTGCATGGGATTGTGCGGCTACAGAATAGAGAATTCATTTGTAAAGTTTTCGCAAGCTTTCCAAAGACTTGTAACTCTCAAATTCCTCGCGTAGGATTCCTTGAGGATTCCAACTCAACAAACCCTTGTAATGGATCACTTGCATTCCAATGGATTCTACTATAGAACTGCCTTGCAAGCTTCAGAAGTGTTCCAAGCATTTTATGACATTGTGATAAAGCCTCTATTACCCTACGTTTGTGACCATTGTATGGGATCTTAGCAGGGCTTGTCTGGATATGTGTATTTGGGCGCCAGGAATATGCGGATTCAAGACCCATTTTGCGGTGTTTTTTAACGGACAAAGCTTTTGGGGGAGCTTCCCGGGGTTTGTCTCCATCCAGCTGCTAACCCAAGAAAGCATAAAAACATTATGGTATCTAATACATTATAGCCTATATCGCAGTATCATAAACTCGCCCCCAGCGCACTCGCCCTCTCTAGTAGTCCATGCACCCGCCTACTCAGCCGCTCGCCCTCCATCTTTCTCTCCAGCACCTGCTGCGACGGCATCTGCTTCCTCGGCATCCAGACCTTCCCGCCCTTCGCTTCTACCCTCTTCGCATTCAGCGCCGACAGATCGACCACCCGGGGCGCGGAAGAGTATTTCATCACGTCGCGGTATAGTTTCTTCCTCTCGTTCGAAAGCGAGAATAATGTCACGGGTGGAGGCGCTTCGTCTGAATCAGACTCTTCCGTGTCCGAGTTGCCTGAGGCGACCAAGGGAGGCGGTTGTATTCTCATAGCTGGGTTAGGAAGGTGCGGCAGCGCCTCAATTTCCCGGAGAAGGTCGTGGCCTTTCAGATATGAATTTTCTTGACGAAGGAACCGGACAGTCCCGCGCAGGGCCTCGATCTATCACTCTCCATTAGCGCTGCCGAACGAACAAACATACAGTAGGAAACGTACCTGTTCAAGTAAGTGTGACGTCTCCAAGCTGCCTTCAATTGGCACATTTTCAGGCTCTGGCTGCTGAGGGCCAGAAGCTGAACCACCTATCAGCATCCTATACAACGCTGCATAAAAACAGGAACGCTCACCCTGTCTCTCCTGTCCGGCCGTCAAGCTCTTCAGTTTAGCATTATCCTGCTCCAAGCTATCCAGATCCGCCTGCAGCTGCTCCATCGCCTCCTCGTACGCGCGCTCCTGCTTGCGCGCCTTCGCGAGCTCGCCCTCGAGCTCCACGATCGCGTCCGCCTGCTTCTTCACCGCCTCGAGTCGGCGCTCCATCAGCGCGATCTTCACGCCCGCCTCCTGGACCGTCTGCTCCTTCGTGCGCAGGCTGCGCGCGAGCGCCTGGATCTCGTCGCTGAGCGACGCGACCTTGCGCTCGGCCTCGACGTTCACGGCGAGCGCGGCTTTGATCTCGGCGATGCGGGCTACCCACGGGGCGATGCCGGTTACTAGATAAAGAGATCATATCAGTGGCTGGTTTTCAGAGTGTGCGAAGGGCATACTCTTGAGAACGTTCTCCGGCTCAGAGATCGGTTGGACGAGCTTGCTGCTCTCTTCGATGAGGTGCGTGATGACCTCGCCGATGGCCTCCCATGGCGACGCGCCAGGCTTCATATCCTTCGCCACAGTCGCCGTCGCCGACTGCTTGACCACGCCCAGGATCGTTGTCAACTGGAATGCCGACTTGGATGCGCGCACGTCGCGCAGATGGGGCATGATCTGTTGCGCGACCTAGATGTGCATCAAAGCGTTAGAACAAAGGGTGTGCAACGGATGCGGGCGAGCATGAACGCACCGAAATGCCGAAATTGACGAGCTCCGCGATGTAATTGCTGAGCGCCTTCATTTGCGGGATGACGTGCGGCTTCACCGCTGCCGAATCGTGCGCGAGATCTTCGAGCCGCTTGATCATTTTCCTATCCGCCGTGCATCAAAACGCTCAGCCAGGACTCAACAGCACGATATGAGAGTGTGAAGGCGTACCTCGACAGCGTCTTCGCGCTCTTGCAT
Organism: Pholiota molesta; assembly: GCA_014925825.1. Classification (NCBI taxonomy): domain Eukaryota; kingdom Fungi; phylum Basidiomycota; class Agaricomycetes; order Agaricales; family Strophariaceae; genus Pholiota; species Pholiota molesta. Next base: position 116,555 of record JACGCK010000128.1, read on the forward strand.
CTCGTCAACAGCACGCCCAGCGGGTCGAACAATTCCTGATCAATATCATATCCGCCCATATCGAGTTGGGTATCTGGATCCCAGAATGTTCGTTGAGCTTTCGTTCGTTCGCCTTTGTGTATACATGGTGTATGGCGACATACCTTCTTCCTTGATGAGCGCGGCCACAGACGTCCGCGTGAGACTGATCGACGCCGCGAACATGTCCAGGTCGTGGTCAAAGGACGCCACGTAGCCGAGCTCGCGCTCCGCCAGGTCGGTGTCGAACCCGTCAAAGTAGGTCTCCGCAAGGTGCTCGAACTGCGCCTGGATCCTAGAGTCGTGTTATTTTGTCAGTGCCCCGGAAGAGGAATAGCAGAAGACGTGAAAACGGACTTGGCGATGTCGCTGACACACTCCATGTCCCTGAACTCGTCGCGCCGCAGGAGGTCGATGTGCATGTCGATGCGTTTCTCGAGAGGCGCGATTTCCGGGTATAAGCGACCGATGTTGAGGAACGCTTCGACGTCGCAGTGCCGGAGCACCGCCGCGAAGCGCTTGCACAGCGTGGCGAGGCCTGAGATCCGACCGCGCATCTGCCATTGCGATCAAACGAAGAGAAGGAGGAAGAAAATGGGTAAGTGGCAGTGAGAAAGAAAGAGGTGAATGAATTGCTTACCTCGCACACGCCGACGAGCACCTCCGAGACGTCGCCGTTGAGCGCCTCAGGCAGGTTGTGGATTTGCGCGACGACATTGTTGATGAGATCCGCCTTGTACGCCATCCGCCGGAAGAAGAGATAGCAGCTAGTCGCATCCGAATCGGACTCGACGTACAGTTGTGGGAGATACGGCTAGATATTCGAGTCAGATCGGTTTGAATATCAGATACGGATTGAATGTTAGCCTCACCTGAACGATCCCGAGCAGCTCTCTGCACTCCTTCGCCTCGATGCTTTTAACTTCCAGATCAATCGTCCGCGCTTGGTTCTTCTGTGCGGACGATTGTAATTTGAGGTTGAGCGACATGACGTTCGCTGCCTGGGATGCGGCAGAGGCCGACTCGGATTGTGCGGTCTGCGTCTGTGTGCGCAGCTGGTCAAGCTCGCTGTGTAGTACGTATTTATCAGTCAGGAAAGATTGAACGGGAGACATGAGACGCACGTCTGCAGCTGCATGACGAGTTCGCGGAACTGGTTGATCGTGTTCTCGTAATCCTGACATGTCTCCTCGAGCGCTTCGATCTTGCGGAGGTGTTCCCGAATCTGCATGTCCTTGCCCTCTGTTACATCGCAAAGAAAGAGGATTCGTATCTCAATTGATCATAGCTCAGAAGCAGTGACTGAGGACCAGAAACTTACCAAGATCTTCGTGCAGCTGTTTCTCTGTCTCCATATGGTTCTCTTCAAGTTCGTCAGAGAGCTCCTTGAGGGATTCGAGATCTTCGATGGTGATGCGCATTTCTTCAATTTTCTGAAAAATCTCGTGCGTAAGAAATAATGCTGCGAAACTCGTCAAAGAACAGACGCACCTCTCCAAGCATGAGATTCCGTTCTGTCAACTGCACGAGCATGTCCTCCGCCCCGAGCGCATCGTCGAGCTGCAGCTTGAGATCCTCGATTTGGACCTCTGCATTGGAGAGCTTGATGACGGCTTCATCGTAAGAGGCTGGAACTAAGTCAGCTACTGGTGATGGTGGAAGGGCTAGTGTGACGGACCTTGTAAGTTTTCGATTCCAGAGACATCTTTCTCCATCTCTGAAATTCGCCTTCGTTGTTCTTGTTCGGATTCCTGGGATATGTCGCGTAATCTAGCAGTGGAATTATTGAATTAGATAAAGTTTTTACAAAAAAAGGAGACGTACTTGATGAGCGCCTCCTTCAATCGTTCGTTTTGCTTTTCCAATTGAATGTAGGCGAGGGAGTCCTTCGCAACCGGATTATCAGCGGCAATATTACCCTCTGTTTAGAAATAAAAATATCAAGTTCAAAGCACGAAAATGCAAGGGAAAAAACGCACCCTCTTTCAAAACATCCACTTCCACCTCTAAAATTGCCAACTTTTCCTTAACGTCCTCTAGCTCCGCCTCTGCCAACTCTGCACGCTCTTCCGCAACTTCTTTATCCAGCATGACCATCTCGAGCTGTTCCTGCGCATCAATAAAACGCGTCTCCGCAAGTTGCGATATCTGCTGTGCATCCGCAAGTTCACGTCGTGTCGCGATGAGGTCGGTCTGAAGGGAGCTGAGTTTGGCTTGGAGTTTCGGGCGGAGGGCGACAAAGGATTCGGCTTCGGAGAGGCGCGTTTCGAGCTCCCTGACGTGGCGCGCGTCGTCTGCGCGCTTTGCTTCGAGTACGCGGATCTTGGCGCGGAGTTCTTGTAGCTCTGTGTCGTCGACTACGGGGGGCGGTGGGGGCTAAATAATTTTCAATTAGAGATTTATTTTACTGCAGAAAAGATAGAGTAGTTTTACCGGTTTTACCAAAGCAGAAAGAGGAGGAGGAGGGGGAGGAGAAGACAGGCGCGAAGGCGGTCGCGCGCTTGGTTGAGAAAGTGCAGATTGGATTGGGGGCATACTTAAGGGAGACGATGTTCGCTTTGCGGGAAAGGGGCCAGAGCCTATGGACTGCCTCTTCGCGTGTGTGCTCGTCCCATTTCGAGTTGTCAGAGGAGAGTGGGGGGTATCTTGTAGGGGCGATTGGAGGGTTATTAGGGATTTGCGAGGAGCAGAAACTGATGTAGAAAGTTTGGTGGGAGATGGGGGACCGCGTATGGACACTGGTCTTGCTAGCGATGCAGATCCTAGAGATGGTATAGTTGGTTTGGCAGGACTGGCAGACCGTGTTGAGGAATTGGAACCAGCGGACGACGGGGGTCCTTTGATGGAATTGGCGCGTAGCAGACCGCTGGAGCTGGGCACGCGTTGGTGGCCGACTGTTGGGCGCGTGGTGGGTGCTGGCCTCTATAATGACGAGCTCTCAGCACGCATATATGCACTCTGGAAGGCGAATACACGCACCGTGGGCGCCGCTGTCGCTGCATCGAGCTCAGAACCATGGACCGCACGAATTTGACTCGGCCGCACGAAAACGCCATACCCATGCTCGCAGGTGAAGTACGCGATCCCGTCTACCGAGCCATCGTTCTTCCCGTTCTTCTCGTACAGCTCTATGCCCACCCATTTGCCAGAGGCCATAAAGGACGTCGGACCCTTGAACCTGACGACGCCGCGACCTTGTGGAATGGACACAATGGACCCCAGAGGTGGGTCCATGACGTTTGACATGACCCAGTATTCACGACAAAATCGAGGTCTGTTTTAGGAGACTAGCATGGGCTGTTGGCGGAACGGATGAAAGAGGCGAGCTGACCGTGAACGGCGGCGCGGGCAAGGCGTGACGTTGGTTACAGCATGCGGCCCTGTTTATCCGCAATTCAACCGCAACTATCACCCGTCCACCGTCCACAACGCCCCTTCTTCCCCGCCATTGGCCTCTGTGCCCATATAACTTGGGTATGTCGTTCATTTGATCAGCACCTTGCGTCAGAAACCCATTTCCAAGCAGCCAATTCTTCGTCACAATTGAGGCGGCGGTGAAGGCAGCATGAATACGCAATCACAGGCGCCCCCGAGGAACCCCAGCACCATATTTGCTACAGGTCAGTCGTCCGGACATATACGTAGTGGATCGCTAATACTCTCAATGTAGGCGCCGGGACTTGGCCACGCATAAAGGGGGGCGGACGCACGCAGAGCTCAGACTCAGACACCGAACGAGAGTATCGCTCGACCTCGCGATCAGACCCTTCTTCCCAATCCCAGTCCCAGACACGCAACGGCCGCGGCGCGAACGGCCACCGAAGTCCAGAAGGACGAGTCAGCGCCTCGATAGAGACCACCCCGGATCCTGCCCCTCCTGTGCCTTACTGGTCAGCGAAGCGCCACCTGACATGCGGAAACCCGACCCCAGACCCGTATTGGTCGCTGAAGAACCTGAACTGGCGCGGTGCAGCGCCCGGGAAGCTGAAGACGGCGACGGCAGCCTTGGTGATCTGCCTCAACATCGACGTTGATCCGCCCGATGTCGTCAAAACGAACCCTTGCGCCGTTTTGGAGTGTTGGGTCGATCCACATACGATGCCATCCCACAAAGCGTTGGAGGCAATAGGCTCAAATCTACAGCATCAATTCGAAGGACTCAGCCTCAAGATTTCGTACAAACCCATCCTCGACCCGTCATCAGACGACCTCAAACGTTTCTGTCAGACCTTGCGTCGATCGGCGAAGGATGACGCCATCCTTTTCTACTACAATGGCCACGGTGTCCCGAAACCTACTGCGAGCGGAGAACTTTGGTGCTTCAACAAGAACTACACTCAGTACATCCCGGTATCGCTACAGGAAGTGCAAGGTTGGTTAGGATCACCCGGAGTCTATATATGGGATTGCTCAGCAGCCGGCAATCTATTAACGAACTTCAACATGTACGCGGAGAAACGGGACCAGGAAGTGTATATGACGCACGGTGGGTATCCAGAAGGCGTCCAACCGATGATGAACTCGCTCCAGCTTGCTGCATGTGGTGCGAACGAAAACCTGCCTTCATGTCCAGAACTCCCAGCCGACATCTTCACATCATGCCTGACTTCTCCCATCGACATTGCTTTGCGCTATTTCATCATGAACCACCAACTTCCGAACAACATCACCGCCGACATGGTTATGCAACTCCCTGGCGACCTCAAAGATCGCCGTACACCTCTGGGCGAGCTAAACTGGATTTTCACTGCTGTCACTGATACCATCGCATGGACAACCTTCTCTCGCGAGACATTCACGCGTCTGTACCGCTGCGACCTGCTCATCGCATCTCTTTTCCGTAACTTTTTACTTGCCGAACGCATCATGAAGAACTACCATTGCACGCCACACACCTACCCGCCTCTCCCCGCCACCAATACACACCCTATGTGGGCCACCTGGGATCTCGCGGTGGACACGTGTCTGCGCCAGCTGCCCGAGCTTCTTGCCAAATCGCCCGCGCTACCGCTCAGCCCTGGGTCTGCGGTCGTCAGTGTCGGAAGTGTCGCGATGACACCTGGCCGAATTGGCCAGACCCGCCAGGACGCGGCCAAAGCGCATGGCGAGCGGGCGTATTCGTACACCCCGAGCCGATTCTTCGCGGACCAACTGACGGCATTTGAGGTGTGGATCTCGCGCGGCGGCTCGGCGCTGACGAAGAAAGGACCGATGTCGCTGCCCGCGCAACCGCCAGAGATGACCACCACCACGACTGGCGCAACGACGACGGGTGCCGTTGTTGCCTCTGCCGCTGGGACGGCCGCTACTGCGCTTGCTGCTACTAGTGGCACGGCCACCGGCACCGAGGTGGTCAAAGCCCCACCGTCCGAGCCTGAACCTGAACACCATCTCGTGCCCAGGAAACCGCCCGACCAGCTCCCAATTGTCTTGCAAGTGCTGCTGTCGCAGCCTCACAGACTGCGCGCGCTCATCCTCCTATCCCAATTCGTGGACCTCGGGCCGTGGGCGGTGCATCTGGTGCTGACCATTGGCATCTTCCCGTATATATCGAAACTGCTGCAGGCGGCCGGCCCCGACCTCCGACCGGTGCTGATATTCATCTGGGCGCGCATTCTGGCGGTGGACGCGTCGGTGCAGACGGACCTGTACAACTCGACCGGGTTCCGCTACTTCTCGCACGTGCTCGGGCTGAAGAACGAAGACCAGCTCCCGAACAGCAGCGAGCACAAGGCGATGTGCTCGTTCATCCTCGCCTCGATCTCGCGCGACTTCCCGCACGGGCAGAGCGCGTGCTGGGGCGAGAAGGTGTTCGACAACTGCTACGACCGCCTGGAGGAGCCCGACTTTCTGCTGCGGCAGTGGACAGCGCTGTGTATTGCGCAGATGTGGGACGCCCACGATGAGATCAGGGTGTATGGCGTGGATCGGGGGACGCAGGACAAGCTGATTTCGATGCTCTCGGATGACTCGGCGGAGGTGCGGGCGGCCGCTCTTTATGCGCTGGGCACTTTCATGGGCGCTAGTGGGTCCGCGAACCCGAACATTCATGGCGGGGGTGGTACAGGGACTATGTACCAACTAGAGGAACGCGTACACTTCCGGATGGAGGTGGCTGTCGCCACCGGCGCCACACTGGCTATCAAGGAAGACGCAAGCCCTATGTGTCGCAAGGAGTTACTGGTGGTTATTAGCTGCCTTGTGAAAGAGTGGCGCGGGTACTTTGTCGTTTGCGCGTGGTTGTACTGGGAAGAAGACAGGCGCTGGCGTTCGGGTTCGCTTGGACATAACGCCCCGTCAACCCACTATCACGAAGATGACATCACGAATCAGGCAGTAGCGGAGTGGCTCGAAGGATTTGGCGAGGATGATGCGCTGCGAGAAGAAAACAGGGTGCTGCTCTCTTCCTTCTTCACCATATTCGTTTTGCTCTTGGACCTTTCAGTGGACCCGTATAACGAAGTGGCCACGAACGCGCAAACAATTGTCGACTACATCATGGCTCTCCTCCTCGAATCGCCCTTCACCCGACTCGAATCTACGTCTCTGCATACAGCGCCTACCGTTCCGCACGAAAAGCGTGGCTCGCCTCAATTAGGAAACGCGCGTACCCGTGTGGCCTCCCTCCAAACTTCGCCACCCTTCAGCCACATACCACCGCCCTCCCCTGGCGGCGAGCGTCCAGGCTTGTCGCGGAACGACAGCATGGCAAGCACGATCGCGGGCAGCGTCTCCAACACCCTCAAGCGGACATCTTCCTTCGCCAATGCTCTAAAAGCGCTCGGAGGCATCGCCTTCCCTACGCCCGAGGACGGACGGGCGTCGCCCAGCCTCAGCCTCGCTAGTACGCTCCTGCCCAGCCAGCTACGGCACGAGCGCTACCAGGACACATCGGTGGACGTCTCGCGCCCGCCATCGCCGAATATGAACGTGGCGCAATACGCCTCGCCCTACTCCTATCCATCTACGTCATCCCAAAAAGCCAGAACTGCCACTCCTCCACCAGCGTCCCCGCGCTCGGTGGAGAACCCGCCGATGGACTTCCTGCCGTGCGATGTCATGGAGGCTCTGATGGAGGAGGATATGGAGCGTCTGCGCGCACGGCGCAAGGCAGGGCTGAACGCACGTCGGCAGCAAACTGGCGCCTCGCTGCCCAGTCCCAGCAATAGCACATTCTCTATGGACTCGAATGCGAGCAGCGTTATCCTCGGGCTTGGTACTGGTTCTAGCATTCGCGATGTTCTGCCTTTGAAGAGTACATTCTTTGACTGGTGCGCGGAGTATTTCAAGGAACCACAAATGAGGGTATGTGCGCATTGTTTGTCGTTGGCGGTCTTTAAATTGATTGATTTTGTTTTCCGAACCTGCAGCAAGCGGAGGCCGATGAGCCGGGAAGTGCTCAGTACAATTATCAAGTATGGAGGCAGATGCGTAATGACCAAGTCATTAAAGAGACTGAAGCCCAAGCTCCGTTGGCCGAGAAAAGTCGATGGGATCGCCCGGTCACCACTCTGAACATCTCTGGACACCCTTTGACGATGGCGTTCCATGCCTATGATAACCATCTTATTGTTGCAAACGAACATGATATGATTAGGTTCGTCTCATGTCTTTCTGTTGATAACCTCTTCCTCATTCACTTTAGTGTCTTTGACTGGAGCACCCGCAAACGTCTGAATTATTTCTGCAACGGAAACCCAAAGGGCACCAGCATCACTGCACTCGAGATTATCAATCAAGACGTCGGTGGGATCATATTAACTGGATCTGGTAAGTTGCTATCGTGCGCGTTTTGGTAATCCTTAGGCTGATCTTCGTCTCAGCGGATGGCATCGTTCGACTGTATCGCAACTACGATCCTACCCTTGAACAAGGGCCCTTGCAGATGGTCAGCGCATTCCGCGGCCTAAATGAAATCGTGCAGTCACGTCAAGGAACCGGTCTTGTCATGGATTGGAAGCAGACCGCTGGCACACTATTGCTAGGAGGCGATTCTCGTGTCATCAAGGTTTGGGATGCCCAGACGGAAACACAAGGCCTGGTGCGTATTCTACTTTTCCCAAACGATTCTTATGGCTTATAACATTTTTACAGGATCTGCTAACAAATTCGGAAAGCCCTGTAACTGCCATCGCGTCTGACTCGGGATCTTCCCAGACTTTCCTGGCGAGTTTCGCTGATGGCGTGGTGAAGGTCTTCGATCGTCGCTTGGAGGACGACGACGCTATTGTTCGTACTTACGCAGACCATTCTTCATGGGTGCAAAATGTCCACTGGCATCCGACACTGAGTGGGCAATTCTTGTCTGCAAGGTGAGTTTTCGGTGTTTCGATAGGCAGTGATCGTCTGTCTCACTTTCTGCTTTTTATCAGTCTCGATGGTCAAGTCAAGCTGTTTGACCTCCGAGGTTCCGACTTCGCAAGCAAGACGTGGTGTCCACAGAAATATGGCCTTTCTGCATTTGACGTTCATCCGATTTCAGGAGTGTTTGGGACGTGAGTGGACTCGTTTTTCTGGATAGCATTGACCTTGGTTCTAATAAATTGAATAGTAATTCGTCGATTTCTCCCGTCTACTGGCGATCTCAGCGTATTGTTCTTCATTCGCTGAAGCAAAATACGACACTGTCTGCATTCAACATATCCACAGGTCTGACTACCCCTCCCACTCGCGGGCTTCCATCTCCCTTTATACCAAGATCAAGTTCTTTCGTCTTCCACCCTACTCAAATGATCTATGCCAACGGTGGACCGGATGGTTCTGGTATGTCCGGGTTTATGTTTCATATTTCCATCGACTAATCAACGCCATTCGTAGTCAAAATAATGGGTTGCAAACTCAATTAGCACCCCAACACACGCTATGGTTCTATCGTCTATCGATGAACTTCGAGTAAAGACTAGCGACATTTGTAATCATATAGCCTTATCATTCTTGTAATACGCTTTCTTCTGCCACGTTGATTTATTTGCTCTCCAATCGCTAAGCTCTGTATTGCCGATGCCATGGATGCCACAGGCCACGCTTTATTTCTTCCTCTATCACACTATATCTCGGTCTTTCGGATTTTATCCACACGATTAATGATATAAATACAATTTCTTTGCTTTGCAGCCGATGGCCATATCTTACATAGCGTTCCACGAGGGTATCTGAAGATTGTCTCATACACTTCCAACTTCATATCGTGTCAGGATTAATCTTACAAACGCCACCTAATAAAATGTGCAAACGTCAGCAACTGACTTATGATATTGAAGGAATACGTACGTCTCTTCGTCCACAGCCATGACGTGAGCCTATGAGAAAGCTGAGTCGGGTGAGATTTGCGTAGATTTTCTCAAATTCCAACAAAGATTGTTAGCTGTGAATCGTTTATCTTCATCCGAGTTGACCATGCCGTCAAGGAAGACCAAGCTCAGGAATAATGTCTACAATGTGCTGTTATGCGATCCAGTCAATACCAAAAATACTCATGCTATAAGCCCGAGGAAGAATCGGTGCATACCCTTGTCCTGTTCTCTAAGAGTTTTCCTAGACATAAGACGTCGAGTGGGAATACCTTGAAAGGTCCATCGGGTATCGGGATCCCACGAAGCTCAAACCCTACAAATTCGGTCTCCAAACGTCTCTACGGGGTTTCGAGGGGGTATATCACGGATGCTTCAAAATCATAGAAAGCATACCGAGCGCTCAAGGCCCCGTCACGCAACCCAAGAGGCTGTTTCACTGCATACGGTAAGTGCAAGGCCACATTCATACCAATATTTTGGTCAAGGATATCGGCATGGAAGACCCTGTTTTCATGCAAGAAGTCCATTCCCTGAGTCGACCTATGAGGCAGGAAACTTGGCTTGTCTTCGAAAAACACACCTCAAGTAACACCTTGTACAGTGCATCAGTTCGCCTACAGTCTTGAAGTGGAACCCAATGCATCATCCATCTATCAACGAAAACAACAAGAAATTATGTGTAAGGATGCGTTATACCTTAAGAAAGTTAAAAAATTACCTCGGAGTGATAGCGAATGAGAGTCCACCGAAAGTGCCGGAATCAATGAGTGGGATGGTGTGGTTTCGAGGGTTCGACCGTGCCTTTGTCGTATTAAGATATCGCAGTACTTTCAGTTCATCTTCGGAAACAATTCTAAATAACCGTGCCCAAGTTGGTCATTATCATGTCTCCTCAGTGGCCAAAATCACTTACTTGATAACCACATCATGTCCAAGGCTGTCTTGCGCGGCCCATATACGCAGGCACTGTAAAATATTATGTTACACGATCGAATAGAAACACACCAGCCTAATTGAGATTGCATCCGTACCTGGGGAACGATAAACTTCCCATCTTGACGCTTTTTGTAGAAACGTCGGCCATAAGGATAATCATCGACATCCTTCAAAGTAGGATCGAATTGTGCTGCCGGTGGATAAGAAGACCAACGTTCCGGACCATAATCATAGAGCGTAAAGCCTCGTGAAGCAAAAAAAGGTCGTAGGAATTCCCAACACCGAAGAAATCTATCATAATGCTCTTGGTACCTTTCGTGCGTGTCTTCACCCTCTATCTCTGGGGCATACCATTCATCGACTGTTTTGAACAAAGGATTGTCCCAGAACGAGCTTACTGACTAGAGTCGCGCAACTTTGCAAGCGTCATGGACGTTGCATCAACGTTGCATGGACGCGAAAATCCATGCTAGGATGCATCGGCATGAAGCAGGCCGAAAATATTGGGGAGATGTTTGGCATCCGGGTTTGTCCATAATAACTTTTGTCAGCTCTGGCATGTTCATTGTTCGACCTTTCCTTTCAGTCTCTCATTCTTGCCACTCATCGATTATCATGTCGAAGATTCTGGAAATCACTAAAGCGGCAAATCTTTATAAACCTCATTTTATTTTCGGGCAACTCTTATATTCTCGCGCCTCGCTGGCCAACGCCACTCATCCCGAATTTGGACATCTTCGACGCATTCTATCACTAGGCTGCGACTAATGCCCCCCCTTTCATGAAAAGCTCTGCAAGAAGCTATGTTGCTCGTATGAATATTCCGGAATCACCAATCGATAGGCTGAGTCGATCTCTCTTGCAGAGAATCTTCCAGTTGAACGCGGATATGGAAGACCCTTCCTTCGATTACAACCCGCAGTCTCGTCTTGAGCAGGAATACCGACTTTCATGCGCACCCCTCGTCGTGACTCGCCGTACATCTCAAGTTTGCAAGGAATGGCGCAAAGCCATCCTGAGCTGCCCTAGTCTATGGGGAAGTATTTTGGACTTTCAGCTTCTCAGCCAACGGAACAATCACTGGCGATCTGTCGTTATCCGGAGGACGGACAACTCTTTGCTTTCCATCAAAGGAGGATACTAAATACTGGTAGCCAGAGTTGCAAAGCTTCTTCCTTCTTCTGTTGAAGGAGAGCTGGACAAGGATATTCTCGCTCGATGTGGTCTTGGGTTGGGACCCGAATTTACTCTCGATGAAGAGGTGGCCAATCTTCTAAGGGGTCCAGCGCCCAATTTGGAGACCCTTAAGATTCTTTTTATTGACAAAATAGTACCCCAAACTTTCTTCCTATCTCGGTTTTGTTTCACGAACGATTCGCCTCGACTCCGTCTTCTTTGTGTGACTGGCCTGCGCTTCCAAACCCGAGCACCTTGGTTTGCTCATCTGCAGTCTCTCACACTGACGTGTCCTTTCACGCTCTTTGAGATTCTCGATGCTCTTACGTCAGCCCAGGTCCTCGAGTATCTTGACCTGGGAACTAGCGATAACCTAGCCGCGTTTCAAGGCCATCTTTATTTACCACGGCCGCCCACCGTTCCCCGACTTCGCACAATTTTCATCAGAAATACCTTCATAACATGTATCACCTTCCTTAACAACATCTTTCCTGCGCCAGAATGCAGCTTGTCGATGTTTGCAAGTCACATTAACGACGTTTCTCAACTTTCCCATGCCGATAAGATCTTGGCAGCGCAGGTTCTTGCTCATTATTCTCAAAGCTATCTCAGTACCCATCCCGCGACAAGTTATCTCGTTCATGCGGGTTACGATTGGTGTGGATTTGCCCAAGTTGCGGTCACTCCTCCTCCTCCGTCATTCTTTTCCATCAGGTTGGATGAAGAAGAAGCAATAATCGAGGATGCGTTGCTTGTCTTCCTGCTTGCATACTCAAACTTAGATGGTGATCTACCCAAGATTACAACGCTGCACCTGGATGTCGCACTTTCCGCCGTCGATATTCCGATTCGCGTTAGAATCCTTCTTTTCTTCCAGTCTTTTTCTGGAGTACGGGAGTTGTCCGTCCATGGTCGCGACGTGCTTACATACCTGCTTGCACTGGCAGCCTGCGAGCCTCCAGATCCCAGATTTCCTTTCATCGCGTTTCCTCGTCTGACGAAACTGGCTATCGAAAACTTCAACGCACGTTGTTTGGGGATCGTCTTGGATTTCTTAGCGTGGCGGCGCGACTTGGCGTCCTATCCAAACGCTGCACATCGTGACGTCGATTAATGAGCTGCGCGATTTCAGCTTGATAGAATTTTTCGGGGGCTTGGAAGTGGTGTGGACGATATGGACTCTGGGCATGCTCGGAGTAATACCTACATTTGCGGGAGTGGCGATTACGAGCAGCTGGATCTGACTACTATGTCGTAGCGCCCACGCTCTCTGTTGCTCGCTCGCTGTAGTCGATCTCTAGGGGTAAAAACCATGGCTTTGCTATCTCTAAACATTTTGTATACTGTAGAATGACTCGAACGGAATCGCTTGTGTATAATCTAGATCTGAGTGGCTTTACACTGGAGATGATGTGCTGATCAACAAATTGGTTGCTTCATACAACGAGGCATGGCTCGGGAACACTACCTCAGGCTAGCTCCCAGACGACCTCAGGAACGGGTTTCTGACTCGTGGCACCGGGCTACTAGACTGCTGTGGGGGAGATTTGTCAAAGCGTACGACCACATTTAGAGATCTGTCGAACTTGCGCCTTGCAGCGTCCGCATGATTGTCTGACTTCCAAATTTTGGTTCTATAGCTTGAAACCGGATCATGTTGCTCGACAAGCCTGCCCTTGTTGATGGCAATGGGGATGTTGGCGTTTATGCGTTGGAGCGATGTGGGTTTCGAACCGTGCCTCCAAGATACGCAGGTTGTGTATGACACGCACGGTACCGCGGAATCCCCTGCATTTGTGGTTTGTGGTCATGAATCTTTCGCAATCGCAGTCGATCCATTTTTCGGATGTGCATACTAACAATTAAGCCACGGAGAGAGGGCCAGAAGTCCGCAGGCTCTGGAGTTTGGGGCGA